>PVIY010062262.1:0-10923 GCA_004026745.1 Myrmecophaga tridactyla | reverse complement strand
TTTACTGCCTCTCTGTTTCTAATGCTCTGTGGTCCCTGCTGGAATGATCCATTTTTCCTTCAGAGTGAGTGTGAAGTTAAGCTTTCTCAGGAGAGAGTACTGGAGAGATACTGCAAGAAATCAGAGTTTATCCTGCAGCTCTGGCTGGGAGTGGGAAGAGGTGCTGGGATGCCAGCACTTTGAGTGTGAGACATCAGCAGAGCTCGGCCTGATCCCAGAATGCTCAGTTCCTCAGCAACCTTGTAGCTTCTGCTTGGTGATAACCTTTCTGCAGCCCCCTGGACAGGGAAACCAGTGCTCAAAGACCTTCAGCCCTCTGGACCCCGGATTCCCTCTGCAAGACCCCCCCCCACCAGAAGACCCACCAGCAGCAAGGAAGGTGCCCTTCTCCCCCTACCCTCAGATGCCCATGCCACCCACTGCTGATAGCAGGCTTTCCACACACTTCTGAAGAGGTGTCTCCTACTTGCTTGGTTAGTACAGGGACCCTCCAGGCTGGCCAGACCTGCAGTCTGCTCTGCTATCCTGTGGGCTCAACCAAAACTTCTCCAGGGAGGTCTGAACTCCTTCCAAGGTTTCCCTGCCTTGGGCACTCTCCTTCAGCCCTAGGTACCAATTGAGAGTTTCCTCATGTCTTATAGTTGCTCTTTTATCATAGTTAAATGATTCATTTATATTAGTCCCCCACCTCACTCCGTTTATCCTACTGTGTGGTTTCTGGCTCTTCCTTGGACCCAGGTGGGTATAATATCTCTCCAAAGAGGCCTGGGAGTAGAGAGATTGTTCACTGAAAAAGATACTGTAGTGTGTGTGTGTGTGTGTGTGTGTGTGTGTGTGTGTGTGTGTGTGTGTGTTTGAGAGAAAGAGAGGGAGAGAGAATGAGAATATGCACACAGGATATGGGCATGGAGGTATAAATATGATGACTAAATGTCATGGTCAGGTTCCTGTGTCAACTTGGCCAGGTGGTGGTGCCTGGTTGTCTGGTTGGGCAAGTGCTGGCCTGTCTGTTGCTATGAGGACATTCCATGGACTTAAATCATGACCATGTTGGCTGCATCCACAGCTGATCGCATTTACAATCAGCTAAGGGAACTGACTTCTGCAATGAGTGATGCTTAATCTAATCACTGGAAAGCTTTTAAGGAGAATTCAGAAGAGACAATCACTGTTACTGCTTCAGCCAGCCAGCCTCTCCTGAGAGTTCATTGAGAGCTCGCAGCCTGCCCTACAGACCTTGGACTCTTACATCCCCACGGTTGCGTGAGACACTTTTATGAATTTTATATTAACAGATATCTCCTGCTGATTCTGTTTCTCTAGAGAACCCTAGCCAATACAGTGCCCATCTTCAGAAAAATATAAACTATTGGGCACTTACCCTCTTGCCCTGGTAATGAGGGTTATAACTGCAGGGCTCCATGCAGCAGGACAAGATCAACTTACAGTACTGATATCAGTTATGCTTTTTAGGAGTCCTGCACTGCTTTTGTCTCCTAGCTCTAAAACAAACACCATGCAATGGGATGGCTTAAACAATGGGAATTCATTGGCTCATGGTTTTAAGAAGTCCAAAATCAAGGCATCGTCAAGGCAATACTTTCTCCCAGAACACTGTGGCTGCCAGGGATCCTTGGTCCTTGGGTTTTTGTCATGGCAATGCGCCTGGCTTTCTCCATCTGACTTTCACTCTGCCTTTAAGGGACTCCAATCGTCCATATTAAAGCCCAACCTGATTCAGCGGGGCCAAAACTTCATGCAGACCAAGACCAGGAACATGTCCAAATTGGGATACACAATTCAATCCACCACAGGGTCCAGGGTTCTTTTGCACGTGGATATCCAACACTACTATTGAAGAGACTGTTTTTTGTTCCCATTGCATGTACTTAGAGCCCCGGTGGCTCAGCAGGCAGAGTTCTTGCCTGTCATGCCGGAGACCTGGGTTCGATTCCCTGTATTTGCCCATGCAAAAAAAAAAAAATCAATTGGGTATGGATTGTGGGTCTATGCCTGAAATTTTAATCCTGTTCCATTGATGTATTTGTCTGTCTTCATGCCAGTGTCACACTGTTTTGGTTACTGCAGCTTTGTAGCATAATTTGAAGTCAAGAGGTATGAGTCCTACGCTTTTCAAAATTGTTTGGCAGTTCGGAGCTCCTTGCAGTTCTATATGAATTTTTTTTGGACACGTGATTTTACTGTTCTTTTGAAAAAATAAAAGCACATCTTTCAGTGATGCAGATTAAGAATGCTTCCTAGGGGAACAAACCTGGCACTGCATTTTTTCTGCCGAATTTCAGTAGCACTTAAAAAGCTAGATTTTTAACTCAAGGGTACTTTTGTGGTTCTTTGAGAAAATAACTTAGTAACTAAAGGAAGTTGAGTGAGTTGTGCAAATGCTCCTGAAATTAGTGTGTGCTTTTTACTCACATTTGGAGATGTCAGTTTATAACAGGCAGTGGTGAGGACACAACACACTGCTGAACGTTGGAAATCCTGAGTTCATTTCCTTGTTTGAAAAGGAAGCTTCCAATGACAGTCCTCATGCTGTGATACTATTTGAAGGTCACCCCATTAGTTCATTATGGCCATGAATAGGGAAGTCCTGTTATTAAGAACTGCATTACCAAGGCCACTCTGTCCATGACTCTCAGCCTTTCCCAGGTCAAGGAAACTAATGGTCAGGATTTATCTAAAGAGGACACAAATTTTTGAGGGACCCTGGTCTACATGAAATTCACTCTGAAACTTGACCATGCCTCTAAATCTCTAAATGGCTCAAGGAGAGGCAGGTTAAAAAGTCTCAGAGGTACATTACCATGGTTCGTAAGGTGCCTTTTCCCTCCCCACCCTTAGGAGGGTCTACATAGGTATTACTGGCACCAGCTGGATTTTCCCGGACTAAGCTGGCCTCCTACCAGGGGGAAGGGGTCACCTGCGTCAGTTTTCCCTGAGGGTGAGACCCGGCGGGTTGAAAGACTTTCCTACGAAGTCTCTGGGCTCTGGCATTACCATGGTTTAAGAAAAAGGCACAGGCCTGCTCTACTGTTCACTCCTAGATATGACTTAAGTATGCCCTTCCTTACTGTGCCATAAAGCATTGGAGATTTTGTTCTGGATGACAGCTCCACCTGAGTGGGGTTTGGGGTGAGAGCTGCTGCAAATCTCTGACCTCATCCTTCAGTCACTGAACAGATTCCAGGAGATTCTCCTTCTCATCAAGTTTGCTCTCCAGGAAGGCATCTCTTTCAATGGCTTGATTCAAGCACTGCTCAAAGTCTTCCGGAGACATGATTGTGGCTGTTTTGCTCTTTCCAACTCATCATTTGCTTGTTCCACCTCTTGGATATTTCTGCAGTTGATCTTTAATTGCTTTAGCCTGTGTGAAGTCATCCTTTAAGACTGAGATAGCTCTAAGGCTGCTCGTAGCCCTCAGAATGCTGCATTTCAAACTTCTCTTCAATGGTTTCTAACTCTATGCTAAGGTGGTTATTTTATGATGGGAGATCACTGCAATTTGCATCTCCAATTCAGCTTCGTATTCTTGATTTCCTCTTGGAATTCTCGGAGTTCCTCTTGTGTATTCTCTGCCCTCTGCTTGTAGGTCATAGCCAGTTCTTTCCAATAGTTTGTTTCTTCCCCTTTAGAGCTGAAAGTTTTACTTTACTGAGTCCTCTGTTGTAAAAAGGGGGATGAAGAAACCTACTGTTCTTGTGGCATGTTGTCGGGCTCAGGAAGTGGGAACCTCCATGTGAATTTGAAAAACAGCTTGCTCATTTCTACAAAAAAAATTGCTGGAATTTTGATAAGGATTGCAATAAATTTGTAGACCATTTTCAGTCATACTAATATCTTAGTATTAAGATTTCCAATATATGAACATGGGAAGTACTGCCATTTATTTGGGTCTTTTTTTAAATTTGGGTCTTTTTAAATTCCTTTCAGGAGTGTTTTGTAGTTTTCAGTTACAAGTCTTTTATATCCTTGGTTAAATTTATTCCTAGATGTTTACTCTTTCAGATGCTGTGCTGGTTTGAGACTGTTACGTATTTCAGAAAAGCCACATTCTTCTAATTCAGTCTTGTGGGGGTAGACCTATTGTTGGGTGGGACCTTTTTATTGGACTATTTCCATGGAGATGTGAACTCCCACCATTTATTGTAGGTCTTAATCTGCTTACTGGGGTCCTTTAAGAGAAAGGCCTGAATTGCTCTCAACAGACTTTTGGCAGAAATGTGGACTCTAAATATACCTCTGATGAGGTTTTAGACAGAAATGATGGCTGTGTCATTGCAAACTGGAATAAAAGTGATCCATGTTTTAAAGTGGCAGATACTTTGGCACAATTGAGTACTGGTGGTGGATGGAAGGCAGAATATGAAAGCAACAAACTCAGATATCTAGTTAAAGAAATTTCCAAACTAAATGTGGAAAGTGCAGCCTGACTTCTTGTTCTAGTTTGCTAGCTCCCGGAATGCAACACAGCAGAGATGGATTGGCTTTTAATAAAAGGGGATTTATTTTGTTAGTTCTTCAGAGGAAAGGCAGCTAACTTTCCACTGAGGCTCTTTCTTACGGTGAAGGCACAGGATGGTCTCTGCTGGTCTTCTCTCCAGGCCCCTGGGTTCCAACAACTTTCCCCGGGGTGACTTCTTTCTCCATCTCCAAAGGCCTGGGCTGAGCTGCAAGTGCTGAGATGAGAAATGCCGAGCTGCTTAGGTTGTGCCACCAGCCAATTAAGTCAAACGTCACTCACTGCAGCAGACACGCCTCCTAGCTGACTGCAGATGTAATGAGCAACAGATGAGGTTCACGTACCATTGCCTTATGTCCGCAGCAACAAAACTAGGTATGCTCACCTGGCCAAGTTGACAACTGAATCTAACTAACACACTTCTCCTCACAACTTATTATAAAATGTGAGAGTAAAGGGATAAGCTGAGAACTGAACTCTTGGGTACAAAGAAACCAGAAACTGATAGTTGGGAAAACTCTGAATCTTTGGAAAATGAGTCTTCAAAGAATGATGCCCCATGTGAGAATTTAACCAAACATGGAAGTTCAGTCTTTTCAGCACAAACCAGGATTGGAGGTGGAGTTATCCAGAAATGATCTGTGGAAAGTCCTATTGTCTAATGGTTTTGATCCATGAATACTGCATGGAAAACTAATGAGTGCTGTGGGGTCTTTATAAGGGAACCACTGCCAGTCTGGACTAGAAGGGACAGAAATGGACAAATTTAAGGAAAAATTACTTCAGAGGCAAAATCATGGAAGCTAAGGTATGGAGTCAGGAAATCTCAGGCCACAAGAATGAATCCACCCATGCATGTGGACAGGAGAGCAGGGCTATTGCATAGGCCCTTGGAAAGGGTGGGACTGCCACTCTTTTGAGCCCTGTTCTAGTTTGCTAGCTGCCAGAATACAATAAACCAGAAACAGAATGACTTTTAAAGAGGGGAATTTAATAAGTTGCTAGTTTATAATTCTAAGGCCGAGAAAATGTCCCAATTAAAACATATCTATAGAAATGTCCAGTCTAAGGCATCCAGGGAAAGATACATTGGTTCAAGAAGGCCGATGACTTTTAGTGTTTCTCTCTCAGCTGAAAAGGCACATGGTGAACATGGCAACATCTGCTGGCTTTCACGTGGCTCTACAAAAAAGGACTCTCTCCAAAATGTTTCCTCTTATAAAGGATTACAGTAAGCAACTCCACCTTAAATGGGTGGAGACACACCTCCATGGAAATCATCTAATCAAAGTTTACCACTCACAATTGGATGGGTCACATCTCCATGGGAACAATCAAAATGCTGCCATCAAGCAATACTGAATGAGGATTAAAGGACATAGCTTTTCTGGGGTCCACCATAGATTCACACAATCACATTCTACCCTTTGGACCCCCAAAAGACATGCTCTTTCCAAACGCAAAACACATTCATTCCATAACAATATCAGAAAGCCTTAAACCATTTCAGTAACAATACAAATAAAATACAAAGTTAGAATCAGTATAAAATCTCATCAAGTCAGTTACAGGCATGGTCTGTCCTGAGGCAAAATTATCCCCTGGCTCTGGACCTGGGAAACTCAAAGCAAGTTATTTGTTGCCAACATAGAAGGGAGGAATGGTCTTAGGATACATATACCCATTATCATAGGGAGGAAGGAACACAGGGATCACCAGACCCACACAATGTCAAAAATCTGCAGGGCAAAGTCCATAATATTTCAAAGTCTGAGAGTCATTTATCTTCAAGGCTTTAGAAAGGGGCAATCCCACCCTTTCCAAAGAGGCCTGCCTCTCTCCAAGCACAACCTTGGGGGACGTTGGGGAGACCAACTTTTTCTCAGCTCCACCCTCTCCAAGGATTGGGGCCACACCCGGGCTGTCTTTGATTTCCGGGGCACATGCTCAACCGCTCCATGTGGTGGCAGCCAGGCTCCCCCCAAACCCCAAGGAATGTGCTCCACCCTCTCCATGGCCTGAGGAGGCATGACTCTTCCACTGCCACGAGCTGGAAAGTCCATCCTCTGCCTTTGGGGCAAACTCACCCTCTCCACGGGCTTGGGTGGGTCCACTCTCCTGGCCCAAGTCTTCTTGACTTCAGAACTCAGCCTCCATGGCTTTGCCTCTGAAATTATTTTACCTTCACAGTATTCCTTCTCTGAACCCCCCAGTACAGACTGACAGCGGCTCTGTTTATACAGGTCCCACGGCACTGTCATTGGCTTTCTATGCAGTAGCCTTGGAGCATGCCCCTCAGACATAAGGAGTTTCCACAAATCCTTCCTGGATAGCTCCATGTCCAATCCTGGCTTTCTCTGAAATGGCTGACTGGTTTCACATTTGGCCAAATCATCACATGGGGCACCATATTTTGGGGTCTCCCTTACTGGAAGCCCAGAATTTTCCAGAATGTCAATTTCTGGTTTCTTTGTACCCAAGAGTTCATTTATCAGCTTATCTCTTTCCTGTTGCATTTCACTATAAGCTGTGAGAAACCAGGCTTCAATTTCCACATTTAATTTGGAGATCTCTTCTGCTAAATATCCAAGTTCATGGCTTTTAAAATCTGTCTTCCAGCCAAAGCCACTAGTCAATTTTGCCAGATTAACTGCCATTTTTTGAAAAAAGGACCACCTTCCTTCCAGTTTATAACAAGTGCCTCTTTTCTAAGGCCTTATCAACAGCATCTTTAGAGTCCACATTTCTACCAACAGTCTCTTCAAAGAATTCTAGGCCTTCTCTATCATGTGCCTCACAACTCTTCCAGAATCTTCCCCTTTTCCATTAAAAAAACATTCTAACATGTTTGGTATTTGCAAACCACACCAGCACCCCACTCCTCTGGTACCATATTCCGTTCTAGTTTGCTAGCTGCTGGAATGCCATATACTAGAAATAGAAAGGCTTTTTAAAAGGGGAATTTAATAAGTTGCTAGTTTACAGTTCTAAAGCTGAGAAAATATCCCAGTTAAAATAAGTCTATAGAAATGTCCAATTTAAGGCATCCAGGAAAAGATACCTTGGTTCAAGAAGGCCGATGACTTTCAATGTTTCTCTCTCAGCTGGAAGGGCACATGGCGAACATGGTGACAGCTGCTGGATTTCTCGTGGCTCTACAAAAAGGGACTCTCTCCAAAATGTTTTCTCTTTTAAAGGATTCCAGTAAGCAACTCCACCTTCAATGGGTGGAGACACACCTCCATGGAAATCATCTAATCAAAAGTTACCACCCACAATTGGGCAGGTCACATCTTCATGGGAATAATCAAAATGCTCCAACCCAGCAATACTGAATGAGGATTAAAGGACATGGCTTTTCTGGGGTCCACCACAGGTTCAAACCAGCACAAGCCCTGATGATAAAACTTCATTCTATAAGTGATTCTCAGACTTTGAAAGTTTGCCTGCAGATTTTTGGAATTGTTTGGTTCCAGTGACCCATTCTCCTTCCAATTTCTTCCTCCAGCAATAGGAATGTTTATCTTATGACTGTCCTTCCTTTGTATATTGGCACAGGTAATTTGTTCTGAGTTTCACAGGTCCACAGCCAGAGGAGAATTTTGCCTTAGGACAGACCATGTCTGTAGCATTTTGATGAAACTTTGTAGCGTTTTTTGACTTTGAATTACGTTTGTACTGTTACTGAAATGATTTAAGGCTTTGGGAATATTGTGATGGAATGACTGTATTTTGCATTTGGAAAGAACATGTCTTTAGGGGTCCAGAGGGTGGAATGTGCAGGTTTGAAACTGTTATGTACCCCAGAAAAGCCATGTTTTTCTAATCCAATCTTATGAGGGCAGACCGATTGTTTGGTAGGACCTTTTGATTAAGTTGTTTCCATGGAGATGTGGCTCTGGCCATTCATGGTGGGTCTTAATCTGCTTACTGGAGCCCTTTAAGGGGGAGACATTTTGGAGAAAGCACAGATACATGGAGAGCCAACACAGAGAGCAGACACAGGCATTTGGAGATGCTAAGAGAGCTGCTTGAAACCAGAATCTGAGAGAAAAGGACAGCAGATGTCTCCATATGCCTTCCTATGTGACAGAGAAACCCTGGACATGATCAACTTTTCTTGTGTAAAGTTATCCTCTTGTTTATACCTTAATTTGGACATTTTCATGGCCTTAGAACTGTAAATTTGTAACCTAATAAATATCCTTTGTAAAAGCCAATCCATTTCTGGTATATTGCATTCTGGCAGCATTAGCAAACTGTCATGGTCAGGTTCATGTGTCAACATGGACAAGTGGTGGTATCTGTTTGTCTGGTTGGGAAAGTGCTGACCTGTCTGTTGCAATGAGGAAATTTCATAGAATTAGATCATGATCACATTGGCTGCATCCACCGCTGATACCATTTGTAATCAGCCAAGGGGTGAGTCTTCTGCAATGAGTGATGCTTAATCTAATCACTGGAAGCCTTTTAAGGAGAATTCAGAAGAGACAGGCATGCTTCCTGCTTTGGCTGGCAAACCTCTCCTGTGGAGTTCATCCAGACCCTCCATCGGAATCGCTGGCTTCACAGCCTGCCCTGTGGATTCTGGACTCTGCATTCCCAATGGTCACGTGAGACACTTTTATAAATTTTATATTTGCGAGTGTTCCTTGTTGATTCTGTTTCTCTAGAGAATGCTAACTAATACACAAACTGAAACAGATGCTATTGTAAGTGGAATTGCTTTCTTAATTTCCTCTATGGATTTTTCATTCTAGTGTATAAAAACACAATGCATGTTGATCCTGTACCCTGTTACTTTGCTTGAAACCATGCATTAGATCTAGTCATTTTTGCATGGACTCCTTTGGATTCTCTAAATGTAAGAAGATGTCATCTACAAATAGAAATAGTTTTCCTTCTTCTTTTCCAGTTTGTATACCTATTATTTCTGGTATTGTCTAATTGCTCTGGTTAGAACTGCTGTTACAATATTTAAAGCAGTGGTGAAAGCAGGCATCCTGTCATATTCGTGATCTTAAGAGGAAAGCTTCAAGCTTTTTCGCATTGGATATGATGTTAACTATGGGCTTTTTTTTTTTTTTTTTTTTTTTTTTTTTTTTTTTTTTTTTGCATGGGCAGGCACCAGGAATTGAACCCAGGTCTCCTCCATGGCAGGTGA
Organism: Myrmecophaga tridactyla; assembly: GCA_004026745.1. NCBI lineage: Eukaryota > Metazoa > Chordata > Mammalia > Pilosa > Myrmecophagidae > Myrmecophaga > Myrmecophaga tridactyla. The sequence goes on along the minus strand of PVIY010062262.1, from coordinate 1,282 downwards.
GAACTCTGCCTGCTGAGTCCCCCTAGCCCACCCAATTGTGGGCTTTTAATGAATGGCTTTTATAATTTTGAGAAAGTTTCCTTCTATTCTTAGTTTTCTGGTGTTTTTATTAATTAAGAAAAGATACCAGATTTTGTTAAATACCTGTGCTAGTTTGAAACTGTTGTCTACCCAAGAAGAGCCATAATCTTTAATCCTAATTCAAATTGCTGGGTGGGATCTTTTGATTAAGTTATTTCCATGGAGCTGTGACCCACTCAATTTTGGGTAGGATCTTTTGATTAGGTGATTTTCGTGGAGATGTGTCTCCACCCATTCGAGGTGGGTCTGCTTACTGGAGGACTTTAAGAGGGAACCATTTTAGAAAAAGCTTCAGAGTCAACGTGAGACCCAGACATTTTGAGATTCAAAAGAAAATTGCCCTCGGAGAAGCTATCTGAAATGAAAAGCCAAAGGCCTACACAGGTGCCAGCCACATGCCTTCCCAGCTGACAGAGGTGTCCTAGACCCATCGCCTTTCTTTGGAGTTAAGGTATCTTTCTCTGGATGCCTTAGTTTGGTCATTTCTATGGCCTTAGAACTATAAACTTGCAACTTAATAAATTCCCTTTATAAAAACCATTCCATTTCTGGCATATTGCATTCTGGCAGCATTAACAGACTAATACAATACCTTTCTGCCTCTATCGAGATAATCAAGTGTTTTTTCCCCTTTGCTCTATTTATGTGGTGTACAATAAATCAATAAATCTATTGATTTTGTTATATTGACACACTCTTGCATTCCTGGGGTAAATCCCACTTCTTTATAATGAATGATCTTTAAAATATGTTGTTGGATTCAGTTTGTCACTATTTTGTTAAAGATATTTCATCTATCTTAATAAGGGAAATTGGGCCATAATTTTCTTTTCTTATGATGCCTTTTCTCAGATTTTGGTATCAAGGGAATGCTGACTTCGTAGACTCAATTATGAAGTGCTCCCAACTCTTAACGTCTTTGGAAGAGTTTGGGAAGCATTGGTGTTAATTCTTCTTTAAAAATTTAGATTCCAGTAGAGCTATTTCATCCTGGAATTTTCTTTGGGGGGTGGTTATTATTGATTCAATCTTTGTATTTATTAGAGGTTTGTTGAGGTTTTCCATTCCTTCTAGAGTCATACAATATTCTTCTATTTCCTTATTGAGCTTCTATTTGGATGTTCTATCACTGTTGAAAGTCATATGTTGAAATCTCCAACTAATATTATAGGACTGTCTATTTCTCTCATCAATTCTGTCA
>PVIY010062261.1:0-10928 GCA_004026745.1 Myrmecophaga tridactyla | reverse complement strand
GTCTCAGGTGGAACCATCTGCGTGTGATGCTGAGAAGTAATTCTGGTTCTGCTCAGTTAAAGGACTAAGTGAATGAACGAATGAACTATACCTGCTGAGCACCTAGACCGGGGCCCAGGCTGGAGGTGGGGCAGCCAGGACAGGTTCTCCCTCTTGGCAGTCTGGGCACCCCTGAGCACTCGTACTTGGCTCCCTTAACTACTTGTCTGCTCAGGACAGGAGCCCTTATGCATAGGGTTTGCAGGGTCTCCCAGTTCTGATGGTAGACATTTCAGTCTTGAGCCAGGATTTGTGCCTGACTCATGGTGGGGCCAAGGGTATCCATGCCCAGACACCTGTTGTGTGAGTACTTTGCCATGCTCCACCTCAGGGGTCCTGGGAGGCAAGCCATCTGGCTGGATGCTCCCATTTGAGCCCTGAGCACAAGCCCCCAAAGTGATTGGCTTTCCTCTGGGCACTCACGTGGAAGGAGGTAACCTCACTGGAATTCAGGATCCAAGACCTTGATTTCTGCTGCAGTGCTTTGACTCAAATTGATCTGCAAGTCCTTGGCTCCCTCCCTCCTGCAGGGCAGGTTCCTTCTCCAGACTTGGGGGAGGCCAGGCACCTCTGGGCACTTCGATAGCATCATTAGAATAAACTGAATGAATGGATGAATGTGCTCTTCTTTCCCCCATAACCAGTGCCCTTAGGAGAGGCTTGCACGACTCAGCAGTAACCCTGAGGCCTACCTCAGGGCATTCTCATCGAGACATCGAGACTGTAGATCAAATCTTCCTAAACCAAAGCAGACTCTGAACCCTGAGTGGGGAAAGGTGCTGGACTATCGGAGTCCCCAAGAGCCTGGTGCTACTGGTTAGATTCTCAGGCCCCAGGAATCCTGCAGCTGAGACTTTCAGCCAGCTCAGTGTGTAGCCTTGGGCAAGACTCCTCTGCTGTTTTATCTGTCAGTTGGGAAGACAATCCTTTCTCTGTCTGTGAAGTTGGAATGAGTTGAAACTCAAGGAAATGTTCAGTCTGGGTCTTAGAGGACAGCCGTACCCCCAGCCCAAGTGTGGAAAGGCAGACAAGCTCTATTGGACACAGATGAGGGCAGCAAAATGGGAGCTGAAATCTGAAATTGAGGAGACCTCTAAGGTGGGGGGAAATTCTTATGACCCAGTGGATCCAGGGTTAGGGCATTAAGGAGGGGTTACAAAGGAACATACCACAAGGCTGTGTGCAAGCATACAGAAATAAAATACTGGTGACGATTCACTGGGGATTTTGTTTTCTGGAGAAGACCTAGAGGCCAGAGATTATAGAGGACAATGCAGTAAAGAGTAGGGAGTTGGCAGCCAGCTTCCATTTGGGTCCCAGCACTGGTGTTTGCTGTCCTAGTGACCCAGGACAAGTCACCTAACCTCTCTGAGTCTCAGGTCCCTCATCTGTAAATAAGGCAGTAAAAGTACCTGTGCCTTGAAGTGATGCGTGGGCGGGCTGAACACAGTGTCAATTTTTGTAGTCTTTCCAGTTCTGATGTTTTAGAGTCACACGGGTCTTCCTAAGTGTTGAGTGTCCAGTCTGACCTGGCAGGTTGCCTGGAAGCTAGCAGAGTGGCTCTGGCTGGGACCACATGGAATGCCCTCTAAGGCCAGCCTGGCAGGCAGCTTGGCCGGAGGCCACCCTCTTCCCGCTTTCCAGGTGTGCCTCTCCTGGCTATCTGGGCTGGCACTGGAAGCTGGAGGCATAGATATTCTTGGCCATGGGGCATGTGCCGAAGAGCTGGAGAAATCTGCTCCAGGCCCTTCCGGGGGGTGGGGGTGGGGCCAGGACTGGGATTAGGAAAGGCGGAGTTCATCCAGGATCTGCCAGGTGCCTTCCCCAGGGAAAATGCCTACCTCCTGGGATGTCAGAACTAGAAGGACAGATTCTGAGGCTGAAGTGGGAGAGCAGGGGAAATTTTGTGGGTATCTTCCTGGTGCTCAGTTCTGGGCTCCTTCCCCCAGCATCTCACAGAATCCCCCCATCACCTGCGGGGACTGCTTTCACCCCTGCTTTGCAAATAAACAGCTGGGTTGAAAAAGCTGAAGCGACTTGAACCCAGGTCTGGCTGACCCTGCCACCGCTTCACCTGTAGTGAGCACTCTACCACCACCCCCTCCCAGCTAAGGTCTCAGCCTCATCACACGGTCCAAGGGCCCTGGTGACTGAGGGAGGAGGGAACGTCACCAGGTGCTGGAGGATAGGAGCCAACCCCTGGTGTCAGATTGCATCATCTGCCCAGCAGATCTCTGCATGCACACACAGGTCTGTATGCACACATGCACACACCCACGCATGTGTACAGGCACTCTAGTGCAGGTACACAAATGCACAGGCATGCACACATGCATTCTGGTGTAAGCTCCCAGGGGCACCCACCCTGTGAAGGTCCTCCGTGCCCACATACGTGCATAGCCTGGCACACAGGAGGGGCTTGATATCTGGACTCCCACCTTTTTACAGATGTGAACTGGACCTCCAGAGAGTGGAATCAGCAGGGTTGTTCTGAGTGTGCCACATGCCAGGCACTGTCTGGGAGATGTTCCCTGTCCCCATGGAGCTGACAGCGCTGAGGAAGAGACAGTTAGAAGACAGCATGGCACATGCTATGTTGGGAGATGTACAAGGCGCAGTGGGATCACTGAGGCAGAGCAGGGACGAGAACAGGGGAGCTGCTCTTCTCACCCTTGGGCCCATGGTGTTGACTCTAGATGGCTTTCAGAGGCAGAGAAGGGGTGATTTTAAGAGCTGGGAAAATCTTGGACCAGCATCCTCTCTCCCTGTCTCAAGCCCACCTCAGCCACCCAGGGCATTCCCCAGCCACCTCAGGCTCTCCAGACCACACCTTGCCCCAGCAATTTCCTGAGGAGCCTTCCCAGGGAAGGGTATCTTTGTACCTACGAGCAGTGGGCTGTGGTGCCCAGCCCATCTGCTACTTATCAGCTAAACAAGGCCGTGGGCAAGTGTCTGAACCCACGCCTCAGTTTCTCTGTCTCTGAAATGGGGATAACACCTGTATCGATAGCTTGGGATATGATGGATATTTTCATTATCTTGATGGTAGCAGTGGTTTCACGGGTGTATACAAATGTTGAGACTTAATTGCACTCTTTAAATATGCACAGTTTGTTTTATATCAATTATACTTCAACAGAGCTGTTTTTAAAAATATGCAATAGGATACACATCAGCCCCCACCCTGACCATGCTGTGCACAAACACAACGTGCACACTCCCTGAGTGCTTCCTGATGCAACAGAGCAGGAGACTCTGGGGCCTCAACAAATCTGCCTGCCCAATGTAGCTGCTCAGAGGGATTCAGGGAGCTGGGGAGGCCGGGTTCAGGGCCTCTTCATCACCCACGCTGCCATGCCAAGCAGCTGATCAGCTTTTGTTTTTGCAGAGTGGCTCGCTGAACCGTGAAGACAGATTCCGGAAACCAGAAACCCACACCGCCAATCCCAGGTTCTTAATCGTCTTTCCTTCCTCCCTCTCCCTTCCTTCTCTCCATCCTTGGTGGCCTATAGCCTGGCTGCGGTTGCCATGGTCACCATCTGCCGGCTCCAGGGTCAAGGTGGCTGAGTCACCAGCATCCCAGGTCCTGGACCGTGGGGCCCAACCTTCCACAACAGGGTCTGGCGGGCGATTGAATGCCTGGGAGAGGGGAGAGTTATGGGCATCAATCGGAATTCCCCTCTGTCCCATTCAGCTTTGCTGTTCCATGAGGTGTTTTCCCTTCCAAGTCCAAAGGGCAGCAAAGTCAGTTGGGCCTGTGAGGTACGTTAGGGACGGCATGGAACGTGTGCTCTCTCCACACGGCTGGATGCCAGCATCGGCCTGCCTTCATGTCCAAGCTCTGCCTGCGTGTCTGGGTGACCCAGGACAGCTGCTTCCAGCTTTTCAAATATCAGGAAGTACTCTGCACACAGGAGCCTCCAGCATCGCGGCGGTGGTGATGGTGGGTAACCCAGCTGGGCTCCTGTGGACCTCTGGAGGGACGTTCACAGCTTTTCCCGTTGGCGTCTATCAGAATGCCTGGTTGATCTGACTCCAGGGGAAATGCTCCCACCCATTCACAAACCCACCCCTCTAAATATTGGACAGTGGGGCCCGATGGCCTGGATCCAAACCTGCCTCTGCCACCTGCTGATCGTATAACCTTGGACAGGTGGCTCCGCTTCTCTAGCCCTCAGTTCCTTCTTCAGCAAAGGGAGCATAATAATAACACCTACTCTCAGGGCCATGTGTGAATTCTTGGGGAGCAAGGGGAAGCCCTAATGCAGCCTGAGCATACAGGGAGAGCCTTCTGGACAGAGGGAACAGTGGCTACAGAGGCAAGGAGACAGGAGTTTGTGGTGCATTCAGGAGACTTGAAAGTAGATGAGAAGGGGGATAGCCTGGGAGCCAGCACATCTGTCCCTCCCCCAGAGCCCATCTGTGCCTCCTGGGAGAGGTCGCTGGGATATAGAGAGACATTTTGCCTCTGCCTGTTTCCTTCCCTCTCTGGGCCTGTTTTTCCATATGCACATTGGGGGAGCTGAGCTCTTCCCAATGGGGCATTTTCAGAGTTGAATTCACTGAGGTGCTCCATTATGTTTCCCCTTTCAGAGGCTTTTACACTTGAAAAGAGCTGATGCTTAAACCCACTGAATGAACTGCCCGATCTGCTTGCAAGGGGGAGGCAACGCTGTATGCTGGGTAACAGCCCAGTTCTGGAGACAGAAACAGATACACACTCTGTGACCTTGAGCCTGCCACTGACCTTTCTGAGCCCCACTCTGCCTCTGCAACGGGGTTTGGAATGACCCACACGATGTCCCCCAAAGCTCTGCCTGGCACTGTGTGCTTAGCACAGAGTAGTTCTGATTGGGGCCAGGTCTTTTGCAAAAAAGAGGTTGGGAGCTGAGGCCCCTCCCAAGTCTCCCAACCACTGTGGCTCCTTCATTCCTCCTGGCCCTCATCCAAACAGCTCAGCCTCAGGTGCTTTTTCTAGCTGGTGGGGGATTGACTCAAAAAGATGTCTGCCACCTGCCAGCCCCAAACTGGGCTGTCAGCATTCCTAGGCCCCCAGAGTGGTATGTGAATATGTGCTGGGTCAGTGTCCCCTGGGGGTGGAGGGGCCCTTTAGCTAGTCTTGATAATGAGTGAGCATCCTGTACCCAACCCACCAGTGGCAGTTCGTCCAGGGGGTGAGACTGCCCGAGGCAGAGGCAAGGTATTGGGGAACCTGGGCCTGCGGCCCTCTTCCTGCAAGGCCTCATGGGGCTCAGGGGACAGGCTGGGTGGGCCGTTTGCGGGCCTGGCAGGTGGACATTGGGCAGCCTGGGTCACTCACATTCTTCCTCAACTCCCTCCAGACAATGTCCAGCAAAGGCTCTGTGGTTCTGGCCTACAGTGGTGGCCTGGACACCTCCTGCATCCTTGTGTGGCTGAAGGAACAAGGCTATGATGTCATCGCCTACCTGGTATGGGGGCGCTCTGCATGTCGGGTCTTTCAACCTGTTTTCTTGCACTATTCATCCCACCAGCCCTCTGCCAGTCTCTCCCTGGGTTGTCTGCCTGTCTACTTGTGGTCACTTGTCCAGGCTTTCCTCTCAGCCTGTCTTGGACTAGAGAGAAATAGCTTCTGATTGTACTGCCCCACTTTCTTTTCTTTTTATCGTGGGGGTGGGGTGCAGTGCGTGGTCTGGGAATCAAACCCAGGTCCCCCGCATGGAAGGCAAGCATTCTACCACGGAACCACCCGTGCATCCTTGTCGCTCTTCTATAAAATGGACATCTCAGTGTCTCCCAGGTCTGGGAAGCCCCCCCAGAGGAGGAAGAAGGCTCTCATGCAGTGACTCAAGGGGGAACACAAGAAGGGAGGTTGGCAGTGCAGCTGGGCCAGCCAGCCTGGAGAGGGGCCGTGGGCTTGGGCCAGTTGCCATGGCAACATGAAGGCTATGGGGAAGTCACATAGTCTTCCCATTTCCAGAGTCCCCCAACAGCCCCCCAATTATTCAGCAAAGATAGGCTGAGCTGGAATGGTCCTCGGAGAGCATCTGGGTATGGGATGACAAATAAGTCATAGGTCACTATGGGTGTGATGCCGCTCCCCCATCCAAGCGCCATAGCAGACTCACTAACGTGATGAGCTCCATGCAGCTGCACTGCTCGGTACTCTTGGTTGCAAGTTCAAGAAATCCAACTCAAACCAGCTTAAGGGAAAAAATAAAATAAAAGCCAGTTCTTGGCTCATGTAACCAAGAAGTCTGGGGGTTCAGGCAAGGTTTTATCTCCATTTCTGCTTGCTTCCTTCTTAGCCTCTCCACATGGTCGGAAGGTGTCTGCCAACAGGCCTGCCCTCACATCATGGTAACTTCTCCTTCCCAGAGTGGAGGCTTCCCTGTGGCTCTGGCGTTAGGACCCAGGGGTCTACAGTTGGCCTGAGTCACGGCCAGGCATGCTCACCACAGTACGGCATGGGCTCTGGCTGTCCAGATTTGGGTCATAGGCCAGCCCCCACAGTGAGAGAAAGACATGTTCTGCTCCACTCCATCCATGTGGAAATGGAAACGCAGGGAAGAATGTGCTAATCCCAGAGGAAGTGGGAACCGTGCTCTGGTCAGACAACACCTCGGTGCTGCCAGAAGTGGTGTGTTTGCAGTTGAAGGCAATATGCTGTGTCTAACTGCATTTGTCCGCCTCATCATTCAGGTGGAGGAAAGGGAGGCCCAGAGAGGGGAGGCAGCTTGTTCTCAGTCACTTGGTGAGGTCATGCAAAGGCCCCAGGGGGCCACTGGGGCAGTCAGAGCTTGGATCTGGCTGTCCAGACTCCTGGGCTACCACCTGACAAGCACCTGCAGCTGGGCTCTGGGAATATTCCAGAGTCTGGTGAGTGGAATGCGGGGAGCACAGGTTCAGACCAGGGTCTGGTTAGCAGGCCAGAGTCCAACCAGCAGAAAACATGTTAGTGTCTAGACAGGGGGCTGCTGGCACCAGAGGCCAGGGCTTCAGCTGCTGGCATAGAGCAGAAAGTTCCTGAACACGGGCCTCTCTGCCTCCTGGCTAGTCAGACCCCTCCAGAACGGTCAAGCCACTGCCCTTGGCTGGGGAAGCAAGGGGGCTGGGAGCTGAGCAATTCTGACACACCGACCTTTGCACTAGCTTTGGGGAAGTTGGCTGGAAGAGATAGATGGGTTTCAGGGAAATCTTGGGCCTTCCTGAGGCAATCACCACAAATGGGTGCATCCCAGCACGGCAGCCTTTGTGCACAAAAGCAGGCTTCACCAATCTTTCTACCCATGGAACCCACTTCCTGGACACTTGGGCAATCTAGCCCCAAGTATTGGTTTCTCCTGGGAGTATCTCAACTTCTCTAGATACCCTGGTTTGTGCCCTTTCTCCTTCTTACTGTGACCTCAGGTCCATCGAATGGAAACCACCTCCATTTGAGCATTGTGCATGGGCAGTACTTGGCCAGGGCTCACTCCAAGGGACTGGATATTCTCTCACTCTCCTTTCATCTCCTGGGCTGATTGGGCTTCTCTCTTTCTGATCCTCAGGCCAACATCGGCCAGAAAGAAGACTTTGAGGAAGCCAGGAAGAAGGCGCTGAAGCTTGGGGCCAAAAAGGTACCAAATGGGAAGCCAGATTTGGGGTGGAAGTGGGGTTGTGACACGTGGCGGGGGGCAGCAGTGGGTGTTCCTGCCTCAGCTCCTTGCCATTTACATCACCTCCAATTTGTCCTCCTGCTTCCACGAGTATGTGATTGCTTCCTTCTGTTCCCAGAGGCGTGAACTGCATCATCTCGCTGCCTCTCTTCAACACCTTTCAATAACTACCCACCCATCCCCGCTCCCCATCTATCTGTCTCTTATCCAGTCATGCGCCCACCTATCCCCCTTTCATCTCTGTCTGTCCATTCATCCAATGGAGTTAGAAACTCCAGTTGAGTTCAGTGCGACAAGGTGGCAGGTGGCCCCCTTGCTGGGTACAGGGCTGTCGTGGCCAACGCGGAGCTTGCAGTGCAGAGCATTCTTCTGCATCTTCTTTCATTGCAAACATCCTGCCACACCTGTCACTCGCTTGGAGGAGTGAGCTGGGACCCGGCAAGGTTGGCACGCGAGCCTACCAGCTCACCTTCCTGGTCAGAACTGGTCCCTCCTGCAGCATGCTGCCTGAAGGGTTGCCAGAAACTAAACACGTGCCTAGCACAGGATGAGGCCTTAATTAGCATGTTAGAATGAATGCATTGGGGAGTAAATGCCCCCGGCCCCAAGTCACAGCAGCAGCCCTGGGCCCAAAACTGGAATATCCCTCCAAGGCCCTGAGAGGAGAGGAACTGTCTGATCAGGAGCCCAATAAGGTGAAATAAGAACACGCTTTCAGCCAGTGCCTGAGTCAGGGCTATTCACTTCTGGCTTGAGTTCATCTATTGCTCTAGATAAGTGTTCTTCAAATCTTTTGGTTTCAGGACTCCTGAACACACTATTTATTTGGAATTTTTTTAGGTTTATTTTATTGCATATAATATTAGAATAAAATCTCCATTCCTTTCTTTTTTCTATTTAAAAGAAACTTTTTAACCTGAAATAATCACAGGAAATTGCAAAAAATAGTACAAAGAGTCCCATGCCTCTTTACAGCCTTACAAATTATTTGGGATGCCAGTGAGGCTTTTGTGGATTACATCTATCAATATTTATCACCTTCAGAATAAAAACTGAAACTTTTGAAACACTTACTCCTCTCAAAAGAGCAATAATAAACACCTTAATAGAAGTAACATTGACTTATGAAAAATAAGTGAATTTTTTCCAAAGCAAAAAATTTTTAGTAAGAGCGGCATTTTTGCAACTCTCTTTAATGTCTGGCTGAACAGAAGATAGCTGGGTTCTCGTAGCTGCTTCTGCATTTAGTCTGTAATGTGCTGTTTTCATTAAAGTATATGATGAAAATTTGATCTCATAGATGTGTATTGGGGAAAGAGAAGAGTATTTTAAAGCCTTTTCAGATAATTGGGTGCATTCTTTGGTACTGCACCAAAACCCAACAAATGGTAGTTTCTTAAGCACTAGTGTGATGTATGTAGTCTGAAACCCTAATGTTCTAGTTTGCTAGCTGCCAGAATGTGATATACCAGAAACAGAATGACTTTTAAAAGGTGAATTTATTAAGTTGCAAGTTTACAGTTCTAAGGCTGTGAAATGTCCACATTAAAGCAAATCTATAAAAAAGGTCCAAATTAAGGCACCAAGAGGTTACCATCACTCAGGAAAGGCCGATGAAGTTCGCAATTTCTCTCTCAACTGGAAAGGCACATGGCAAACATGGTGATGTCTGCTAGCTTTCACTCCAGGCTTCTTGTTTCATGAAGCTCCCTCTGGGGCCTGTTCCTTCATCTCCAAAGGTCTCTGGCTGCATGCTTCTCGTGGCTCTTGGGACTCTCCTTTTCCAAAGTGTTTCCTCTTTTAAAGGATTCCAGTAAACTAATCAAGACCCACCTAAAATGGGTGGAGTCACATCTCTAATCAAAGGTTAATACCCACAATTGGGTGTGCCACATCTCCATGGAGATAATTTGATCAACTTTCCAATCTACAGTGCTGAATAGGAATTAAAAGATGGATGAGGATTAAACATGGCTTTTGTAGGGTACATGATCCTTTCAGACTGGCACACCCATCAGTGAGCTTTTCATACTCAGTTACATCAAAATCCGTCAGTCCATCTTATACTGTGATTGTGTAATGTCATGCACTGGTAATTTAGAAGATAATCTTTTTGCTGATTTCCCTAAATCTTCCAAATGATGACCTTTCATCACACAAAATCAAAACATCACGTTCATTAGTACCTCCACTGCTTACCTCGGAAGTATTGGGAAGCTGTCAAGCTCACAGTGGCTCATATAAGTTTTCCAAACATTTAAATTTTTGCCTGAACACCTAAGTTTTTTTGTTTTTACCTTTTTTTTCTAATTAAGAAGAAGTTTAAATAACAATCATACAAAAATCCTGGATTCCCACACACTGCCTCATCATAATACCTTGCATCTGTTGCAATTGGAACATTTGTTACAATTAATGATAGCACTTTTTTTATAATTGTACTTTTTTTTTAACAGTAGATACCTTTGTTCCAAATGATGAAAGATTATTAAATAGGACTATTAATTATCACTATACTTTGCATTAGGTGATTTTTTTCCCCTACACTACCCTTTTATTAACACCTTGTATTAGCGTCACATAATTGTTATAATCGATGAAAGAACATTCTTACACTTGTACTGTTAACTATAGTCCATCATCTATAACAGTTTACTGTGTTATGCGATCCTATGTTTTATCTTTTTTACTCTAGTAACATACAATTTAAAGTTCCCCCTTTAACCACATTTACCTGTATAATTCGGTGCTGTTAATTTACACTCACAATATTGTGCTGCCATAACTACCATCCACTTCCAAACCTTTATAATCAACCTAAATAGAAATTCTGTGCAAATCAAGCAACAACTCCCCATTATCTAAACCCATTCTATCCCCTGGTAAACTATAATCTAGATTCTAACTCTGTGCATTTCCTTTATTATAAGTTCGCACCAGTGAGATAATATAATATTGTCCTTTTGTGTCAGGCTTATTTCACTCAGCATGAAGTCCTCAAGTTTCATCCATGTTGTCACGTGTATCAAGACTTCGTTCCTTTTTTACCACTCAATAATATTCCATTGTGTATATATACCACATTTTGTTTATCCATTCATCTGTTGATGGACACTTGGGTTGCTTCTGTCTTTTGGCAATTGTGAATAAGGCTGCTATGAACATCAGTGTTCAAATATCTATTTGAGTCCCTACTTTCAAATCTGGGTGTATACCTAGTAGAGGGGTTGCTGGGTCATATGGTAGTCCTAT
>PVIY010062260.1:0-10354 GCA_004026745.1 Myrmecophaga tridactyla | reverse complement strand
TTGTGACCAAGAGACCAGCTCTGCAAGAAATACTAAAGGGAGCACTAGAGACAGATACGAAGACAGAAGAGAGAGGTGTGGTGAAGAGTGTAGAAAGGAAGACTATGAGTAAAGGTAAAAAGAAGGAAAATAAGATATGACATATAAAATCCAGAAGGCAAAATAGTAGAAGAAAGTACTACCCAGGCAGTAATAACACTGAATGTTAATGGATTAAACTCTCCAATCAAAAGACATAGTCTGGCAGAATGGATTAAAAAACAGGACCCATCTATATGCTCTCTACTCAAAGGATATGAGGGCAAGGACACAAATGGACATTTACACACCAATGTTTATAGCAACATTATTTACAATTACCAAGAGATGGAGGCAGCCAAAATGCCCATCAACAGATGGCTGGCTGAACAAACTGTGGTATTTACATAGGATGGAATATTATGCAGCTGTAAGACAGAATAAAGTTATGAAGTATGTAAGAACATGAATGGACCTTAAGGACATTATGCTGAGTGTGATTAGCCAGAAACAAAAGGACAAATACTGTATGGTCTCACTGATATGAACTGACATTAGTGAATAAACTTGGAATATTTCATTGGTAACAGAGACCATCAGGAGATAGAAATAGGATAAGATATTGGGTAACTGGAGCTGAAGGGATACAGATTGTGCAACAGGACTGAATATAAAAACTCAGAAATGGACAGCACAATATTACCTAACTGTAATACAATTATGCTTAAACACTGAATGAAGCTGCATATGAGAATGATAGAGGGTGGAGGGCTGGTGCATGAATGAAATCACAAAGACAGATAGATGATAAAGACTGAGATGGTATAATCTAGGAATGCCTACAGTGTATAATAACAGTGACTAAATGTACAAATTTAAAAAATGTTTTTGCATAAGAACAAAAGGATGTCATTACTGCAGGGTGCTGAAAATAGATGGTAATTAATATTTTAAAATTTCAACTTATGGGTGAGACTAAAGCAAAAAATGTTTATTTGGTACAAATTCATACTTTGACTAGTGCATCTCCTAACATAACGTATGTAGATATTTGGTTGAACACCTTAAGTACATGGAACTTTGTATAGGACATGAGATTTTGTTGGTTTGTCCAGGTGATGCCTTGATGAATCCCAGAGTGATTTATCAGTGAGTGGAAAAGTATTTGCAAAGTCCCCTTCGGGGAATGGTGAGAACAGGGGAAAACTCAACTTCCCCAAGTTGAATTCTTGATATTCTCACAAGCAGTTTGGGCAACCAGAGCTATAGGCTGAGCCCCCAGTCTTGGGGTTTGTTCATATGAAACTTAACCCCACAAAGGATAGGTCAAGCCTACTTAAAATTAGGCCTAAGAGTCACCCCCAGGAGAATCTCTTTTGTTGCTCAAATGTGGCCTCTCTCTCCAGCCAACACAGCAAGCAAACTCACAACTCTTCCCCTGTCTACATGGGACATGACTCCCAGGGGTGTGGATCTTCCTGACAATGTGGGACAGAGATCCCAGAAGGAGCTGAGACCCAGCATCAAGGGATTGAGAAAACCTTCTCAACCAAAAGGGGGAAGAGTGAAATGAGACAAAGTGTCAATGCTGGGAGATTCCAAACTGAGTCAAGAGGTTATCCTGGAGGTTATTCTCACGCATTAAGTAGATATCACCTTGTTAACCAAGATGTAATGGAGAGGCTGGAGGGAACTGCCTGAAAATGTAGAGCTGTGTTCCAGTAGCCATGTTTCTTGAGGATGATTGAATAATGATATAGCTTTCACAGTGTGACTGTGTGATTGTGAAAACCTTGTGTCTGATGCTTCTTTTATCTACCTTCTCAACAGACGAGTAGAACATATGGAATAAAAATAAATAATAGGGGGAACAAATGTTAAAATAAATTTAGTTTGAAATGCTAGTGATAAATGAAAGTGAGGGGTAAGGGGTATGGTATGTATAATCTTTTTTTTTTTCTCTGTTATCATTTTATTTCTTTTTCTGTTGTCTTTTTATTTCTTTTTCTGAACTGATGCAAATGTTCTAAGAAATGATGAATATGCAACTATGTGATGATATTGAGAATTACTAATTATATATGTAGAACGGAATGATATGTTAATGTTTTTGTTCTTAATTTTTTTAATTAATAAATAAATAAATTTTTAAAAAACAGTAAAAAAAAGACACAGCAAGATAGAAAAAAATGTCAGGAGTCAGGAAATTCAAAGACAAATGAATGTTAATGGCCAATAAACTATACAAAATGGTCAAAGTAACTAGTAATAGAGAAATAAAAATTAAAATTTCTACCCTTTAGCCCAGCAATTCCACTACTAATCTCTTCTACAGAAATATTCACGTTCTCAATGCTATCTGTATACTATTGCTTATTAGACAAGAGAAAAAAACATGTCATATAAAAGTTACTCAATAAGGGAAAAATGTAATAAACTGTGTAATAAAAAATGTAATAAACTATGTAGATTCATACTATAGGGTATGAATCATTTTCTCCACAGATCATGTAAGAATCACATAATAAAATCATGTTCTCCACAAATCATGTAATAAACTATGTAGAGTCATACTACAGGGACTGAATCACATTCTCCACAAATCATGACGTAATCCACATTCCTGTAGTTGTGAACCCATTTGTAAAAAGGACGTTTGAATATGTTGTTATTAGTTAAGATGTGGAATCATTTGTGAATAAGATCTTCAAAAATAAATGAGGCCAAATTGAATCAAGGTGGACCTTTATCCATATGGCTGAAATCCTTATAAGCAAAGGAAACTGAACCCAGAAATCCGAAGAAAGCAGAAGTCACTAGAAAACAGAAGTCCCTGGAAAATAAGGGGAGCAGACACAAGGAGAGAGATCACCAGGTGACAGAGGGTTGCCAAACACGACAGATGCCTAGAGAAAGCAAATCTAACCAATATCCTGATGTTGGATTTCTAGCTCCCCAAATGGAAACACAACTAATTCCTCTTGTTGAATCCAACCCATTGTGTGGTATTTGTCACAGAAGCCTGACAAACTGAGGCAACAAGTTTCTCAAGAATACGATTATTTGCAGAACATGGAACCATTCAAGTCCTAGTGAATGGTAAAAAGGCAAACTGTAGAACAGTGTATAATATAATCCCATATATATATTTTTCCAAATATGGTTGTTAATCACATACATCATGATGTGCTGCCATCATGGCTATTACCAAAATTTTCCATCAACTTAAATGAAAATGCTATAACAATTCATTAATTTCCCATTCCCTACTCCTATCCCACGCCCTAGTAACTAGTATTCTGATTCTGACTCCATGGATTTGTGTTTTCTAATTATTTCATATCAATGAGATCATACACTGCCTTTTGGATCTGGCTTATTTCACTCAGCATGATGTCTTCAAGACTGATTCATGTTATTACATGTATCAGAACTTCATTCCTTTTTATGGCTGAATAATATTCCACCATATGTATATACCACATTTCGTTTATTCATTCATCTGTTGATGTACACCTGGGTTGATACTATCTTTTGGGAATTGTGAATAATGCTGCTATAAACATGGGTGTGCAAATATCTGTTTGAGTCCTAGTTCTTTTGGGCATCTACCTAAATGTGGGATTTCAGGATCACATGGTAATTCTATACTTAACTTTCTCAGGAACTGCATATTGTTTTACATGGCAGCTGCACCATTTTATATTCATACCAATAATGAATAAGAGCTTATTCTCTCTAACAGTATATTCCCTGTTTTTTTAATAGCAGCCTTCCTAGTAGGTGAGAAATGGTATCTTGTTGTAGTTTTGATTTCCATTTCCCTAATGGCTAATGATGTTGAGCATCTTTTCATGTGCTTTATGGCCATTTGTATATCTTATTGAGAAATACATATTAAAATTGTCTATGTATTTTGCCCAATTTTTGATTGGGTTGTTTCTCCTTTGTTGTTGACTTCTAGGATTGTTTTGTATATTCTAGATATTAAAGCCTTATGGGATATGTGGTTTCCTAATATTTTTCCCATTCTGTAGGTTACCTATGTACATTGATGAAGTCCTTTGGTGCACAGTTTTTTCTCCTCTCATTCTATTAATGTGGTTTATTTGCATTAGTTTACTCTTATGTTGAACCACTCTTGTATTCCAGAGATAAATCCCACTTCACCATGGTATATAATTCTTTTAAGGTGCTGTTACATTGTGTTTGCTAGTATTTTATTGAGGATTTTTGTATGCATATTCATAAGGGATATTGCTCTCTAATTTTCTTTTCTTGTTTTATCTTTATCTAACTTTGATATTGGGGCCATGTTGGCCTCATACAATGAGTTAAGAACTGTTTCTTCTTCTTGAATTCCAATTTTTTGAATAGTCTGAACAGGATTGGTGTTAATCCTTCTTGGAATGTTTGGTAAAATTCACCAGTGAAGCCATTTGGTCCTGGGCTTTTGTTTGTTGGGAGGTTTTTGATTACTGATTCAATCTCTTTGTTATTGGCCTGCTGCAATTTTCTATTCCATCTTGAGTTAATATAGGCATGTTTCTATGAATTTTCAATTTCATCTAAATTAGCTAATTTGTTGGCATATAGTTGTTCATAGTATCCTGTTTTGGTCCTTTTTATTTTTGTGGGGCTGGTAGTTCTGTCTACATTTTCATTTCTAATTTTAGTTATTTGTATCCTGGTTTTTCAGTCCAGCTAAAAGTTTATTTTATTGGTCTTTCTAAATCTTTTCATTTCTTTGATCATCACAATATAGTTTTTGTTTTTATTTTAATTCTCTATTTCATTTCTCTCCAGTCCAATCTTTCTCATTTCCTCTCTTTACTCACTTTGGGTTTAGTTTGCTTTTCTTTTTCTAGACCCTCCAGTTTTGAGGTTAGGTCTCTGATTTTAGATCTTTCTTCTTTCATAATGCAGGCATTTTATGCTATAAAGTTCCCTCTCAGCACTGCCTTTGCTACGTACCATAAATGTTAGTATATTTGTTTTTGTTTTCACTTACCTCAAGATAGTTTCTAATTTCCCTGTGATTCCTTCTTTGACACAATGATTATTTAAGAGCACATTGTTTAATTTCCTCATATATGTGGATTTTCCAGTTCTCCCTCTTCTATTTATTTCTAGCTGCATTCCATTGTGGATGGAGAAGATACATTGTAGGATTTCAATATTTTTAAATTTACTGAGACTTGTTTTGTTTCCTAACATATGGTCTATCCTTAAGAATGACCCAATTTTCTCTATGTGCACTACAGAAGAATATGTATTCTGCTGCTGTTGTTTTATATATGTCTGGCTGATCTACTTGGTTTATAGTATTATTCAAATCTTCTATTTCACATTGATCTTCTATCTAGATATTCTATCCATTATTATTATTATTATTATTTTACATGGGCAGGCACCGGGAAACGAACCCAGGTCCTCTGGCATGGCAGGCAAGCATTCTTGCCGCTGAGCCACCGTGGTCCGCCCTCTATCCATTATTGAAAGTGGTGTATTGAAGTGTCTTACAAATCTTTCAATATTTGTTTCATATGCATAACTGCCATTAGATGTATATGTACTCATATGTACTTATAATTGCTATGTCTTCTTGTTGACCTCTCCCCTTCATGAGTATTTAGTGACTGTCTTTATCCATCATAACAGTTCTTTCATTTAAAGTCTATTTTATCTGATATTAGTATGGCATAAGCTGGCTCCACACTATGCTAGAGGGGGGGGGATAGGAGGTAGGGGAAAGCAAAGGTAACGAGCTTCTGTCATTTTTTTTAAAGCTGCATTTTCTTGATTTGGTCCTTGTACAGTTACTGGAACCCTTTAACTGTTTTCTGTTTCTGAGGAAGGTTGCTTTCCATTTTTTGCTAGTTGTTCAAAGATTCTGCAGGGGAACTCTAATACAGAGCATCCTACACTGCCATCTTAGTTTAATGGATCTATGTATGTTTTTAAAAAATAATAACTAATCAACTTAAATATATACGCATGGGGATATGCAGAAGAACTATATGGTACATACTTATGGGACATGAGATACACGAGGGAAGGGGAGATTCACACCATATTTTATATTTTCTCTGTTGTATTCATATTCATAGGTTGCCTGCTAACTTCTTTTCTTAACATTGACTCATTTGTAGAAGAGGAAAAGCAATTCCAGAAAAATTCTAACAAAAATAACAGATTACCCAGCATAAATCATTTGGGGGTAGGGGTGGAGTTAATGGTGGGTAGCTGAGTCACATTCCACTTTTAAGAGTATAAGGATTTAAAACTTTTCTCCTCATGAGCCTGCTCATAAACCCCACCTCCCATTCTGTGGTTCAAGCCAGCGCATAATAAGCCTGCAATTCTTGGAGAAGGCAATAAAGATTTTTAGAGATATAAAACTTAACCTCTTTATTGCAACAGACTTAAGTGCAATCAGCCAAAGACAAAAAGCTTATGCCCCTTCTTGATTTAATCTGACATAAAATAATGACCATGTTCCTCAAGCACAGATATATGGGTCATGAATCTCATGACAGGGAGATTTGAAAAAGAAAGTTATTCTCCCCCCACTCAACAAAAAATGTTACATTCCAAATATTGACCACACTTTAAGCCATGTATGATAGAAATGCTTAATGAATTCCACCAACAATAGATACCAGTGCTTTCAAAATGAAACTATTCATTATTCAGCTTTCATTCAAAGCACTTTTCTTTATAAACTGAATAATTTTGCTTCTTCCACTGAATTTTAGGATCCCAGTGGCTTTTCCAAAGTATGTTCTTATTTCTTTTGTTCAAAATGACTGAGACACTTACCAAATAAATAGAAAACTAAGAGGATGAGGGAGAGAGGGAGAGAAGAGAGGATAATTAGGGTAAAACCCTGAGAAGTATGCAAGTTTTGTCAGCCACAGGGCACTCCAACTGTGCTGCCCAATACAGAAGTCATGAGCCCCATGGGGCTGCTGAGCCCTTCAGATCTGGCAAGTTCACACTGAGATGTGTTGTAAGTGTAAAATACACACCACAGTTCAAAGGCTTAGTACAAAAAATAAAATTCACTTCACCTAGAATTCATTTGTTTTGTTTTGGTTTTTAATGTGGCTGCTAGAAAATTTTAAATTGCATATGTGCCTCACATTGTATTCCTAATGGAGATTACTGCACTAGAGTTTAAAGGGAGTCCACTCCGGAACCCAAGTCATCACTATGGACCATTTCAGCTTAAGCATAAAATATTCTCCATTATCCTTAAGTGGTTTTCGTTTTGTTTTAATATTTTTATGGAGAAATATCCATACATGCACAGTCCAACATATTAATAATCAATGGTTCACAATATCATCACTTAAGTGGTTTTGAGTGTTAAAATTGTATCCCTATTAGGGTATATGGGTGACCCTTAGCTTTGCTCATTTGTTTCAGGATTTGGGAGTAGAGGGGTAGGCTATGATGAAAAGTACTTTCTGCATATGTGTATGCACCATAGGAGACTGGGAAACCTGAGTGCACAAATTTTTAACATGTGTGGGACTTAGTGTTCCATTTGTTAAAAATGGAACAAGTCCTTTAAAAAACATTCAATGCCCTCACCTTGACTGACACAGCTAGCAAAGCATTTTCTTCTAAGTGTTACAAGCTACTGCTCCCAAGCCCTCCTCCTTGGCCTTCAAATCCCTCTCCCAGATGTTCAGGCCTGGCATGATACAAAGTCTCCCTTCAAAACACCTTTCCCACATCTCTCCTTAATTAGACAAGACAGCTGCTGTCTCAGGGAACTCCCAAGGGGGTTGGCCTTGCAGCTTTAACAAAGTACCAGCTGAAGGACAACCTTTTAGGGGCTGTGCTGCCAAGCCAATTACTGCAGCAGCTCACAACCCCAGGCACAAGGAGGGAATGGCTGTCCAGATTACTTCATCTTCCCCAAAGAGCTAGTTTCTGCAGACACGGGGAGAACAAGGAAGGAAGAAAAGGCCACTGAGCCGCTTTTGACAGGCTTAGGATAAAAATGTTTTTCCTCCAATATCAAGAAACAGAGGTCAAGAGAATGACAAAGACTTTGCCATAATAAGTCTCTGGGTGGCCACACCCCTGCTATAAGAACCAGTCTCAGCAACAGAAATAAGAAATGACAGGAATAAAGAGTCACTAAGGAGGCTGCCCTGTTTTTAAAATCAATGACGTCTGAAACAATTAAAACTCGCTAATAATAAAAGCGGGTGTTGCTGGTGTCTGTTGTGGTCTCCCTGACAAATGCCTTTGACTTACTGACATCTGATTTCCTGGCATTTTTCACAAACTCATTTGAGCCACACTGATATCTACAGTGACCTTCTGTAAAGGTGAATCTAGCTGCCCTCCTTGCACTGAAGTACAAGACATAAGTTACAGCCTCAGAAGGATCCAGGAGAAGAGAGTGAAAAAACTTCAGGGTTTAAAGGGTTAAAAGAGAATGAGGAGTGAGACCTGGGGTGGGGGGGAGAAGTTCTACATTTTCATCTGCTACCATTCTGAACTGCCTGTATTTTTCTCTTCAGTGTGTACACATCTCACTTTAGTATAAAAAAATAAAATAAAATAAAAAATTGAATCCTACTTGAATGGGACGATAACACTGGAAATCAACTAAATTCAGCTGCGATCTCAACAAAAGCATTCTCCTTGGAAGTGGCCAGTTTAAATAATCCTGATGTGACCTGGAGAAATGCTTCTCAAACGTTTCTGTGCTATGAATGACCTGGAGATCTTGTTCAAGCAGATTCAGATTCAGAACATGTGGCCTAGGGCCCGAGATTCCACAAGGCACCCAGGCCAGGCAGATGCTGCTGGTCTAACACTCGGAGTAGAAAAGAACTGAAGGGAAAAGACCGAGTGCGACAGACACAGGTGTCAATACCTCTTACTCCGGATTAACTTTAGTCCTCCATATATAGATTAATTTTAAATGGCTAATCAATCCTTCCGAGGACATACACGCTTTTGCTTTCTTCCCAATTCACTTCACACAGTTGTACGTCGGAGGCCAGCAGACGCTGCAAAGCTGTGATTTGAAACTGGGACTTTAAAGCTCTGGGAACTTGAAGCATAAATGAAAGTGAAAAGGAAAAAAGGGGCACCTTCTGGGAGTAAGGGGTAGAGAGGAGGGCTGTTCTTCCCTCAGGGGAGCAAAATCAACTGAAATTGAGAGTGGAAACGGAACTGAAGGGGAGAAACAAACAAACGATGTAATTCAGTAGCAGTAGCATCTCTGAAGATCCTAATGAAGGGCGTCATTTTAGTCTGGAAAGCCAAAGGAAACCACCAAAACAAATACTGAAGAGGGTGGACAAGGATAGGGAAGGAGAATGGAAATGAGGTCATGAGGAAAATGACCCAGGGCAAAATAATCAACCATTCAAATGATTCTCTTCCACGCTCTCCATTACTCCAACATCAAATCAGAAGTTGCTCCGCCAACCTTGGTGACATCCCTGTCTGGAAGAGGTTCGTGTACCTGTGCCAGAGTTGTATAAGAAACTGGCTTTTAGGCTATATTAGGTCTGGTTTAACCAGAGGTCCAGGACTCTTAGAAGTTGCTGTAACAGCCTTAGTTGCCACCAAATGACCAGATCCTTCATTACAGCTGAGTCACCTCTCCAGGACCTAATCCAAACATGTATCACCTCTGAAAATGACTGACAAGATCCGGAGTGACAACAGAGCCAAGAAACTGGTGCCCTAGAAAGGATTCCAGGAATCCATTTCATTTACACACACACACACATACACAAATCTGGGATTTTTATTTGTGAAGATGCTAAAGCAGTCAGCTCAGTATTCAACACTGGAAAGATTTGCTAAACTGCTTGGCTGGCACTGAGCAACCTAGGCAACCAGCTGAGGGATCGAATTTTTCACTCTTCAGCCTGTTGTTCCGGCACCAAGTCAACTGTGATGAGTAAATAATGCCATATACTTTGCTTCCTTGGACAGCTCACGTTCTCATTATCTAAGAGGCTGATGATTCTTCACTCCACATAACCAGCCCAACCTGCAAACCAGAATGTCCAGCCACATTCCCAAATGCTTACATCTGGAATCTCTGCCCTGTAAAATTTTACCACAAGATCTGTAACCACCTCCTTTTCACCTACAATATTCCTCTCCTTGGCCCTACCTTTCTCCCAGTCCCTGAGGTTCGATGCATCTGCCCTTGATTCTTCTTTCAAAGTCTCTCTCTGATTTATACCTTCTCCATTGATACTGCCAGAGCCCTAGTTCAGTTCCTTATCAACCATTTAGAAGTAGCATCCTCCCTATTTGCAATTAATTCCCACTTCCAACCCCTACC
>PVIY010062259.1:0-10929 GCA_004026745.1 Myrmecophaga tridactyla | reverse complement strand
TTCTTTCTGAGTCAGTGTAGTTTGTTTGTGTGTCTCTAGGGATTTGTCCATTTCAACTAAGTTGTCTAGTTTGTTGGTGTATAGTTGCTCATAGTATCCTCTTATGCTTTCTTTTATTGCTTCAGGATCTGTGGTAATGCACCCCTTCTCATTTCTGATTTTGTCTATTTGCATCCTCTCTCTTTTTTTTCTTTGTCAGCCTTGCTAGTTGCCCATCAATTTTATTGATTTTCTCAAAGAACCATCTTTTGGTTTTACTGATTCTTTCTATTGTTCTTTTGTTCTCCCATTCATTTATCTCTGCTTTAATCTTTGTTATTTCTCTTATTTGCTTTGGGGTTAGTTTGCTGTTCTTCCTAAAGTTCCTCCAAGTTTACTGTTTTTTTTCTCAATTTTTGCTCTTGTTTTTTAATATAGGCATTTAAGGCAATAAATTTCCCTCTCAGCACAGCCTTTGCTGCATCCCATAAGTTCTGATAAATTGTATTTTCATTTTCATTCATCTCCAGATAGCTGGTGATTTCTCTAGCAATTTCTTCTTTGACCCACTGGTTGTTCAAGAGTGTATTATTTAATCTCCATATATTTATGAATGTTCTCATTCTTTGGTGATTATTGAAATCTAGCTTCATCCCATTGTGATCAGAGAAAGTGTTTTGAATAATTTCAATATTTTAAAATTTATAAAAACCTGTTTTGTACCCCAGCATAAGATCTATCCTGGAGAATGTTCTGTGAGCACTAGAGAAGAATGTATAACCTTGTGCTTTGGGGTGCAATGACCTATATATGTCTGTTAGGTCTAATTCATTTATCAAGTTGTTTAACTTCTCTATTTCCTTATTGATTTTCTGTCTGGTTGTTCTATTTACAGATGAGAATGGTGTGTTGAAGTCTCCTACTATTGTTGTTGAAACATCTATCACTCCCTTCAATTTTGCCAATGTCTGTCTCATGTACTTTGGAGGTCCTTGATTGGGAGCATAAATATTTATGATTGTTACATCTTCTTGGTGAGTTGACCCTTTAATTAGTATATAGTGTCTTTCTTTGTCTCTTATGATGTCTTTACATTTAAAGTCTATTTTGTCCAATATTAGTATAGCTACTCTTGCTTTCTTTTGGTTACAACTTGTGTGGAAGATCTTTTTCCATACTTTCACTTTCAATCTATTTGTATCCTTGTGTCTAAGATGAGTCTCTTGTAAACAGCATATAGTTGGATTATGTTTCTTAATCCATTCTGCCAATGTGTATCTTTTTGGTAGGTTTAGTCCGTTAACATTCAAAGTTATTACTGAAAAGGCATTTCTTGAGTCTATCATTTTGTCTTTTAATTTTATTTGTCAGATCTATATATTCTTTTCCTTCTTTCTCTTTGTATTTTTAAAATTACCCCTAGTGGTAGTCTTCAATTCTGTGCCCTCCTCCACACCTCCCTCTCCTGTCTTTTTTTTTTTTTTCTTTCCTGCTGGCAGAACTCCTTTTAGGATTTCTTATAGTGCTAGTCTCTTGTTGACAAATTCTTTCAGGACTTCTTTGTCTATGAGAGCTTTAATCTCTCCCTCAATTTTAAAGGACAATTTGGCTTGGTACAGAATTCTTGGCTGAAAGTCTTTCTCTTTCAGGATCTTGAATACATCATACCACTGCATTCATGCCTCCAGGGTGCTAGTTGAGTAGTCTAAACTGTCTTATTCGATTTCCCTTATATGTAGTAGATTGTTTTTCTCTTGCCAATTTCAAGATTTTCTGTTTCTCTTCAACATTTGACAGACTGATTAGTATATGCCTTGGGGAATGCTTATTGGCATTTATTCTGTTTGGAGTTTTTTGGGTTTCTTTGACTTGTGCATCTATGTCCTTTATGAGGGTTGGGAAGTTTTCTCCCATTATATCCTCAACTACTCTTCCTAGCCCTTTACTCCTCTCTTCTCCTTCTGGGACACCAATGATTCTTATGTTTGTGTGCTTTGCTTCATCTGTCATTTTTCTGAGTTACCATTGAATTTTTTCCATCTTTTTTGCCATTTGCTGTTTTGAGTCTTTGAAGTCAGTTATCCTGTCCTCTATATCACTTATTCTTTCTTCTCTCTCCTCAAATCTGGTTTTGTATGCCTCTAGTATATTTTTTATTTTGTCAACAGAGTCTTTAATCTCTGTGATTTCTGCTATTTTTCTATTTATTCTTTCAAATTCCTCTTTGTGCTCTTCTACTGTCTTTTTTATCTCCTTTATGTCATTTGCTATCCTGCTTATTTTATTAAGTAGAGTTGTATGAACATCTTTGATTACTTGTTCCAATGTCTCCTCAGGTGTTTTAATCTGGTCATTAGGCAGGGCTATATATGTCTGCATTGTGGTATGCTTAGTGACCTTCTGCTGTCTTAATTACATGTACATATCTTGATTGATTTACTTTGGGAGTTAATTTTTTTTCAGTAGTCTAAGGCCTTGTGTTTATGGGATGGTTGTACAGCAGGGAGCAGGGCATGGGGTAGAGCACTCAGTATGGTGATTTGTTTCAGGGAAGGTATGGGTGCAGGTTGGGGATCTTACGCTGGTCCTTGTGGACTTGGGTGCCCAGAGGCCAGGGAGGAGTAGCTGAGTGGGTGCATCAGACTGGGGGACACAGTGGTGTGTACTGGTCTAAGGTACAGGGCCCTTTGTGAGTGTGCGTAGAGCTGTGGCAGCAGGTTGGCGTTATGTCTTCATGGATTGAGGGCAGATTTGACCTGGTCATGCAGGTCGGCATTTTCTCAGAGCTGGGAAGTGAGGCTGAGGGCTGTGCATGCATGGTTCTAGGCCAGCTATGAAGTGCTATTCGCAGAGCTGAATGACGTGAATGCGGGCCTGTGAGCATGTGTAGGCTTGGGAGTGCTGTAAATGGATGCACGGAGCTCAGGAAGGGTGGGGTAAGGCTGTGCGACACTATGGGTGGGGGGCAGGGGTAGCCTAGGTATGGGGGTTAGTGCCCGCCACCTTTATGCACTGGTAACAGCCTGCAGGGAACAGGGAGGGGGAGGTAGTGCTCGGGAGGGGTGCAGGAGAGGTGGGTTGGGGTGCACTTGGGGTGGGGATTTGGGGCAAGTACATGTGCTGGGGGCTGGTGGGGTAGGGGCACCTGGAGTGCAGGGAATGGGAGCAGGTGAGGGGGCTCAGGTGCATGGGGTGTGGGGTGAGTCACCCGTCACGGGGCTGCGCAGGTGAGGGTAGCGCACCCAGGGAACACAGCCTGGCTTACTTCCTAGTCCGTGCACTCCTGCGGGCTCTGCCGCTCTGCGCCTCCACACCAGGCTAGGCTCCAGCCTTCTTCCTCTCAGTTCCTTGGCCTCTGCTGAGCAACCAGGGCTGCCACATTTGGTGCAGAAGGCTCTCCCAGGTCAGCCATACTCCCAAATTGCCGCCTCAGTCACCTTCCTGTCCCTTCTCTAACTTTTCCGTGGAGCAGGGCCAATCTCCCATTTTTTAATTTTTAAAGAAGCAAAATATAGCATGTAAACATGTACAGATCATAAAAACTTACAGCTTGATGAATTATATTAATAATCTCAAAATGAACACACCCTGCAATTACCATCCAAGTTATGAAATCAGATTTTACAGATAACTCTGTAAACCAGCCTCCCCTCTGCCCCTCCTACTTATTGCAAAGGAAATTGCTATCCTGACTCCGAATATCATAGATTAGCATAGTCTCATTTTGAACTTAATATAAATAGAATATTTATGTCTGATTTTCTTTATGCTTAACATTATGTTTGTGAGTTTTTCTTATATTAAATGGGGTGCAGTCTGTCCATTCTCACTGCTATATTATATTATGTATATCATATCATGTTATAAAAGCATTTGTCCTTCCTAGGGTTGATGGATACTTAGATAGTTTCCAGTTTGGGATTATAAATACCGACACTATGAACATTTCTGTGTATTTCCTTTATACATTTCTGTTGGGTATATATCTAGGAGTAAAGCTGTGTTTTATGATATATGCATATAAGCAACATCAATGCATAAGGCTAAATAATTTTTAAAAGTGGTGTTCTAGTTTGCTAGCTGCCAGAATGCAATATACCAGACACAGAATGGCTTTTAAAAAGGAAAATTTAATGAGTTGCTAGTTTACAGTTCTAAGGCTGAGAGAATGTCCCAATTAAAACAAGTCTATAGAAATGTCCAATCAAAGGCATCCATCCAGGCTAAGATACTTTCATTCAAGAAGGCCGATGAAGTTCAGGGTTTCTCTCTCAAGTGAGAAGGCACATGGTGAACACGGTCAGGGCTTCTCTCTCAGCTGGAAGGGCACATGGCGAACATGGCGTCATCTGCTAGCTTTCTTTCCTGGCTTCTGGTTTCATGAAGCTCCCTGGGAGGCATTTTCCTTCTTCATTCCCAAAGGTCACTGGCTCACAGACTCTCTGCTTCATGATGCTGAAGCATTCTCTGCTCTCGCCGAATCTCCTTCATTCTCCAAAATGTTTCCTCTTTTATAGGACTCCAGAAACTTATCAAGACCCACCCAAATGGGTGGAGACATGTCGTCACCTAACAACCACTCTTGATTAAATCACATCTTCAGGGAGATGCTCTGATAATAGTTTCAAACATACAGTATTTAATAGGGGTTATTCTGCCTTTATGAAATGGGATTTTGATTAAAGCATTGCTTTTCTAGGGGACATACATCCTTTCAAACCAGCATACGGGGTTATATTCCTATCAGCCCCATGTGAGTGCTTCAGTTACTCCAAATATTTTCCCAAAATTGATATCATGACTAAAAGTTACCATACCTTCAATCTTGAAGAAAAAGTAAGTCATATTCTCATAAATATAATAGTAATGATTTTTCAAAAGGCAGTTAGAATATCTAACATCAAAGCCTTCTTGATAATTCCAGTTTAATCAGGTAATTTGACAAATATAAATACCCAGTAACCAGGGTTTCACTAATTATAGTTGTAGTATATATTCCTTTTCTTAAGGAAAGATGTGCCCAATAGATTCAACACTTCATGAATTTCCTTTGTTATTTTATTTTCTGAGGTGTCAAGGCAAATGGAGGCCTGTTCATACAGCCAGGCTCATCACTCTCAAGGAAAACACTTTCCAAATCTGGTCACCCCAGTTGGGGTCAGTATGTACATGACCTCAATTTAGGTTTTCATCTTTCACATCTTTATTTAAACCCTTTATTGGAGAATAGTTAAAGCACTGATGATTTAATAAATGTCTGGCTTCTAATTCCCTGCCTCTTACTGAAATTGAATTTACTCTTATTTTCTTTGATTTTTCTCAAACTGTACTCTATTCCTATTTCTTTTAAAGATCATAAATTTCAAACAAGAGAAAACTAATCAAGAGCTATAGGGGTGAGCTGCACACATCAGAATTCTAGGTCACTAACTTTGCATCAGCCCCTGGTTAATACATAGTTATTTTCTAAAGAAATGTTGTTTTGAGGTTAAGCCATCAGCCAGATAATCAGTTAAACTTAGAATTATAATAAAGGTTTCTCTTGGAGTTTCTTAGAGGGTTCATTTTTTAATGCTACTGGAAATGCAATACCAGAAATGAGCTGACTTTTATAAAGGGAGCTTCTTAAGTTACAAGTTTACAGTTCTAAGGCCATAAAAATGTCCAAACTAAGGCATCCAGATAAAGATACCCTGACTCAAGAAAGGGCCGATGACGTTAGGGATTTCTCTGTCAGCTGGGAAGGTGCATGGTGCTGTCTGTCAGCTTTCTCTCCCGGCTTCTGTTTCAAACAGCTTCCCTGGGAGTATTTTCTTTCTGCATCTCCGAACACCTTTGTGTCAGCTCTGAAAGTTTTCCCCAAATGGTTCCCACTTAAAGTACTCCAGTAAGTGACCCACATTGAATGCGTGGACACACATCTCCATGGAACCCACCCAATCAAAAGATCCCACACACAATTGGAGAATCACATATCCATGGAAACAGCTCAATCAGAAAAGATCCACCCAACAATATTGAATCAGGATTAAAGAACATAGCTTTTTGGGGGTACACAAGAGTCACAACAGTTTCAAACTGGCACACTTAGTATCAACTCCTGAAGAGGTTGAAGACACCTTACCACAGCCAGCCTTGAAGACCTACTGCATCGAGCATACATCCTTGTTCTTATGAATATCTGTTGATGTGTTGGTGAAGTAATTGAGAAAAACAGAGAAAGCAAGCCCACTATGACAGCTGCTTAAAGGTCCATACAGTTTTTTATGGGCTTATCTATTCTGAATGAAGCTGGTACATAGGTTAATATACAACACAGTTAAATATTTGGCTCTTTTCCTATAAGACTCCTTAGCTTAAATATTTAACATAATCATATTTTGCACTGCTTTGTTCAGTGATTTTAAAAAATGCTACACATCCATACCTGTCCCCTTGACACACATTCCACATACATACAGTTGTACTCACACACGAGAGTGCCTACCACAAAAAGAGAAGCATGCTATAAGCTGTCTTATTGAGTCAGACATGTTCCTATTTGAACTAGGAGAGGGGTCATTTTCTTCTTGATTTTTGACATTGTCTGGTTGATTAAAAATTGATAACATTTGGACAATCTGATAAATATGTTTGTAACTAACCGATTCAAAATAGTTGTCGGAAAGTTAGCTATTGTTTTAATTCCCTTCATTTAAATAGATAAACTAGATTAGGGGCTATTAATTTGATTTTAAAAATCTTATTTTATTCAATCTACTTAAACCAGGCAACTATCTCTCAAGTTCATTAAAATTAATGCAAATTTCCCTAAGCGAATGTATTCAAAACTAATCACCTCGAAATAGATCTCACTGGGTTGATGGGGTGATGGGTGATGCACTTGAGGACCAAAATGCCTTAACATTTGAAACATATCTTATATTGTTAAAAACTGTTAGATATTAACTATTTTGTGCTCTAAGTTTTCTCATTGCCAGTCAGCTAACATCAGTGACATAGGACTTAGTCATTAAGCCATGCCTATAATCAGTTTTGTATATTCACTCCACGCTTTGCCCAATTAAAATGAATATGAGCATATTTTAATTTGCTGTATGATAGCTGTGATTTAACTGCATCGTGACCTAATAACTTAGTGCTCATGTTTACACACAACAGATATTTACTGAGCCCTTGCCATGCTCAGGGCCACTTGCCAGGTGCTGAAAATAAAGGAGTAAACAAAACAAGACAAATCCCTGCTCTCCTAAAGCTTCTGTGAAAGTGGAGGGGCATCAGAGAAACAGAGAATGAACAATCAAATAACTGAACAAAAGTACTTGTTGAGATATGCTATGAATACAATAAAATAGGGTAAAGGTTTAGAAAGTGCCTTGGCAGGGGGTGTCTGTTTAGGACTGAGAGATCAGGAAAGACCCCTCCAAAGGGGTGATATTTTTATATGATAGACAATGTTAGGAAAGAATTTTTATACAGGCAGACTGCATGTTTTCCAGAATAGCTTCCTGGTAAATATTGCATCTAATTAAGATTCACTCCAATTCACATTGTGATAGGGGAAATAACAAGGAAAATTAATAATTTAAATTATGTCCTGTGCTGAGTTTTTGCTTTTGTTAAATGTGCTAAGAAAGCGCCTTCTTTGCAGTAAGTCATAACCAGACATTTTATAATAAATTCTTGCTAACCATATCAAATAACAAAAGAGCACTAACTATACCTTTATTGCAATCAGCCTGGAAAGCTACCTGAACTGATATTAGCTTCTCCCATTTCCTCTTTGAATAAACTAACAAAAAATGCAAAAACCAGCAATTTCCAAAGTATATCTTTGGAATACTAGATATAAGGAATGGTAGATTTTTAAAGTAAAACAGTTTAAATAAATTTGTGAAAGCCTGACTCAGACAAGGTTGAACAGTTTTTCTCCCATGCAGGACATTTCAGAACCTTTAATATGCCAATTTCTTTGAAAATTTACATGCCATAACCATGATATCAAGCATTTTCAAGCTACTTTGGTCGTAGAAATGGCTGTTCTTGCAGCAGACATCTCAAATGGCTGACGCTATACAGAACATACTTTGGAAAATAATGGTGTAGATTTTCCTAGATTCATGTTTTTTTTCCTTCTCTTTTTTGCATTCATATTTGCTCAGAAAGGGACAGCATAGTATTAGAGGATTACCCTGAATCCAAAAGAAGACTTTGGGCTCTAGATTTTGGAATAATTCTAACCAGCTGCATGACCTTGGGGCCTTTGGAAAGAGACTATTTTCTTGTAAAATGGACAATGAGCCATCGAATCTACCTGCCATCCAAGATCTTTCGATACTAGAATCAAACAGAAAGTATAAGAATTTTTTTTACCATAATCTCATGCAGTCTGTGTCATAAATATGCTTAATAGATCAGTAAAAGGAATTTGGCAAAGTATTTTGCAAATAGCTTACTGAAACATGAACAAATACATGTCATGCACAAACTAAGTAGCTGTTCCAGGCAGGCAAAAGCCCTGCCTTCTTGGAGATTATATTTTACTGGAAGAGGCAGGCAATGAGCAAGCACATGGACAAATAATGAGATTTTGAATAGTCATACATGGCATGAAGGAAAAAATCAGGGAATGTGCTAGATAATGAGAGATATTTTACACATGATCATGAGGGAAAGATTCTTTGCAGAAATAATATCTTAGTAGAGACCTGAATGTTGGGAGGTAGCGAGCCCCACAACCATCTAATGGAAAAGCCATGCAGACCTTTACCTGGAATGGTGATAGGCTTGCAAAAGAAGAGGACTATACATCATAAATGCAAGAATTATTTCTTATTATATATCATGGTTCTAACTCGAAACACAAGATATCCATGTTTAAGCCAGAAATGTAAAAATACAAATTTTCTTAATGAGTTCTTAATAATTTATTATTACAAACTAACTCCGTAAGTAATCAGCAAGTGACATGATGTTAAACTAGGCTGTATAGAGCTGAAAACAGATACAAATCAATTAAATTCAATACACCATATCCCTTTAGGTCACAAGTTTGAGGCATTGGATAATTAAGATAAAAAGAGTAAGTGACTCATATCTCAGAAAAAAGATATATTAAACACTAACAATAACAAAAATATGTTAATATCTATGTATCAAAACAATAACAAAAACGATATATATTCATAACTAGTGCTGACTTTGACACTAAAAAGTTACACACACATTTGCCCATTTTCAATTCTGTCAAAAGTGACATAAAATAAGATAACAACACTGGATAGAAACTCTTTTTAAATAAATAACTTAAAGCATTTAAAATTACAATTATGATATTAAAAAGATCCTATTCATTTGTTTTAATTACCAGAATGTTAGAAATAGAGCTAAGGATTCAAAATATCTTGGCTTTTAAATCCTGTGATATTATTTCTCATAACACAAAAAGAAACAAATATAGAATATATTTATTTTCAAAAGAAGATTATCCTAATTATTGTGATCACATTTCACCTATTGTATAACTATGATTTATACACACTTCACAGTTTATTCCCATGTGGTGATTTTGTCGATGTTGTTAATGTTGTTGAGAGAAAACAAACTACAATTCCTAAACAATAAGCATGCCATCTTTTATAGTGAGAGGTTGGAAGCCTCAAAAGTTTCCTCTAACTCACTGCAAACAGAAACCTTGGGGATTAGCTTTTTTAGAAGCTTCTCTACATGACCCCTCTTGCAGTTAAAAATGATCACACCTTAAAACGTTAACCTTCTCCTCCTAAATCCCCAATATCACATTTTTATTCTTATGCTATTTTTTTGCTTCCTGCACCTTATCCTAACTCTCTATCATTCTCTTTACCCATTTTTTCCCACTATTTCATTCCCATTCCCTGCAAAGAAACTTTCTACCACTTCAAACTCTTGTTTGAACATTAATCTCCATGTCCTTCCTTTGAGTGTAATCTGACTCTCCATCTTTCCACTGTCGTCTGGTCTATCATCTCTCCTGGCTGTCTCCTGACATTCACTTTTGTCCCCCAACAGTCAGTTTTCCATTTTACAATGAGAGTAATAGTACCAGGTTTCAATGCAAACCAAGACATACTTCTACTTAAAATCCTTCAGAGACTTCCGATTAGGTAAATAACAAGGCTTTAACTTTCCCTTGGTTGTCCTGTGTAACCTGGTCCTGCTTCCCTCACCAGCCCATTAACTTGATTATT
The DNA here is from genome assembly GCA_004026745.1 of Myrmecophaga tridactyla. Taxonomy (NCBI): domain Eukaryota; kingdom Metazoa; phylum Chordata; class Mammalia; order Pilosa; family Myrmecophagidae; genus Myrmecophaga; species Myrmecophaga tridactyla. Next base: position 721 of record PVIY010062259.1, on the reverse strand, counting down.
CACCACCTCTTCTAGCTCCAGTGCCACTGGCCTTGTTCAGTGCCATGTATGTGCAGTGAACACAAGCACAGCTTCATCTAGAATCCCTTCCATGATCGCCACAAAGAATGGAGTATCATGTTCCTTTCCTTGGCAGTCCTTTATATATTTGTCATTTTACAAGATTTTATACAATCATTTTATTCATATTGATGGTGTCATAAAAAGATATTTTCCTCTCCCCTCATCATACTACTCCAAGCACTTAGAATAATTCTTGGTAATAAATAATAACAAATATTTCTTGAAACCATCCATTTGTCTTCATTGCACTGACACTGCCTTGATTCATGTCCCCCTCGACCCTCACTAGATGACCAAAGTAGCCTACCAACTGATCTCCTTGCCTTCAGCCTTAGCACTGTCTCATCCATTTCCCACACTGTGGCCAGAAATATTTTTAAAGCACAAATCTGATAATGCAACTTCCTATTTAAAAATTCTTAGCAGTTTTCCACTCACAAGATATATTCCAAACTCTTTAGCCCCTCTCTCCCTTCCTGGAGCCTTTGGGTCAGGCAAAGACTGGCAATTCCCAATAACCACTGCACTGTGTAACCATTGGTACAATAGCTACTATGGTGCCTCAGTTTCCCCAGCTATAAAATGGGTCCCCATAGCCATTGACGAATGCTTTGGGATGTCAAGGGAAAGAGGCCAGAGCACAAGTCACACTAGAAAC
>PVIY010062258.1:0-10929 GCA_004026745.1 Myrmecophaga tridactyla | reverse complement strand
CTGGGGTAATGTTCTCCAGGAAGCTGTGTATGCTCTGAATCAGCGTCCGCTGTATGGTGCTGTTTCTCCCATAGCCAGGATCCATGGGTCCAGGAACCAAGGGGTGGAAATGGGTGTGGTACCACTCACTATTACCCCTAGTGATCCACTAGGAAAATTTTTGCTTCCTGTCCCTGCTACCCTGAGTTCTACTGGTCTACAGGTTTTAGTTCCAAAACAGGGTGTGCTTCCTCCAGGAGAAACAACAGTGATACCACTGAACTGGAAGTTAAGGTTGCCACCTGGTCACTTTGGGCTACTTACGCCTCTGGATCAACAAGCCAAGAAGGGGATTACATTATTGTCTGGGGTAATTAACCCTGACTATCAGAAGGAAGTAGGACTGCAACCACATAATGGAGGTAAAGAAGAGTTTTCTTGGAATATAGGAGATCCCCTATTGTGTCTATTAGTACTACCATGCCCTGTGATTAAAATCAATGGAAAACTGCAACAACACAATCTAGGCAGGACTACTAATGGCTCTGAAACTTCAGGAATGAAGGTTTGGGTCACCCCACCAGGCAAAGAACCACGGCCAGCTGAAGTGCTTGCTGAGGGTAAAAGGAACATGGAATGGGTAGTGGAAGAAGGTAGTGATAAATATGAACTTCGACCACGTGATCAGTTACAGAAACGAGGACTGTGATGCTATTTTGTTCATGTTATACTATTTAAGTTGTAAGATATCAAGTTTAAGAATGAATGTTCCCAAGGACTTGCACCCTATTCTGGAGAGATTTAATGTGTTTCCAGTTATATGCAGGACAGTTGAGTATTGTCAGGTAAAAGAAAAAAATGTGTGCTTATTTGTTTTCATTTGGAAATTAAGTATGGTTTAAGGTGATATATATATATATAGGTGCCAAGTTGACAAGGGGTGGACTGTCATGGTTAGGGACACGTGTCAACTTGGCCAAGTTGTAGTACCTGTTTATTTGATTGGGCAAGCGCTGGCCTGTCTGTTGCAATGAGGACATTTCATAGGATTAGGTCATGATCACGTCAGCTGCATCCACAGCTGATTCCATTTGTAATCAGCCAAAGGGGAGTGTCTTCTGCAATTAGTGATGCAAAATCTAATCATGGGAAGCCTTTTAAGGAGGACTCAGAGGAGACAGGTTCCATTCCTGCTTTGCCTGGTGAGCCTCTCCTGTGGAGTTCATCCTGATGGAGGCCTCAGGCCATCCATCGGAGTTGTCGACTTCTCAGCCTGCCCTGTGGATTTTGGACTGCGTTCCTGCGGTCACGTGAGACACTTTTATAAATTTTATATTTGCAAGTGTTCCCTGTTGACTGCAGATGTAATTAGCAACAGATGAGGTTCACCTACCATTGGCTCATGTCCACAGCAACAGAACTAGGTGCCTTCACCTGGCCAAGTTGACAACTGAATCTAACTACCACATGTCCACCCCTTGTCAACTTGGCAACTACTCACATCACCTTAAACAGGTGCAAAATATTCTCTTCTGGCTGTGGACCTGTGAATCTTAAAACAAGTCCGGTGCCAATATGCAAAGGAGGATATTTACAGGATACAGATTTTCATTTCCAAAGGGAAAAAATTGGAGTTTGCAGAGTGAGAACCATGGAAGTTCGGGTCTGAAGCCAAGAAACCTCAGCCAGGAGAGTGGACCCACCCATATACATGGAGAGGGTGAGTTTACCCTGAAGGGCGAGGATGAGTCTCCCCTCTCATTGCAGTGGAAGAGTTGTGCAGCCTCAGGCCTTGGAAAAGGCATAGCATGCTCCTTGGGGGACTGGGAGAGCCTGGCTGCCACCACATGGAGGGGTTGAGCGTGTGCCCCAGAAATGGCAGAGAGCCCAGGGGTGGTCCTGATGCCTGGAGAGAGTGGAGCCCAGAGGTGGTCTCCTCGATGTTCCCCAAGGTTGATTTGGAAAGAGGCCGGCCACTGCATATGCCCTTGGAAGGGGTGGGACTGCCACTTTCTAAAGCCGAAGGATAAATGACTTTCAGACTCTGAAATCCCACGGCGCTTGCCCTGCAGATTTTACATCTGTGTTTCTTCCAATTTCTCCCTATGGAAATGAAAATCTGTATCCTGTATATAACCTCCTTTGCATATTGGCACCGGACTTGTTTTAAGATTCACAGGTCCACAGCCAGAAGAGAATATTTTGCACCTGTTTTAGGTGATGTGAGTAGTTGCCAAGTTGACAAGGGGTGGACATGTGGTAGTTAGGTTCAGTTGTCAACTTGGCCAGGTGAAGCCACCTAGTTCTGTTGCTGTGGACATGAGCCAATGGTAGGTGAACCTCATCTGTTGCTAATTACATCTGCAGTCGGCTAGGAGGAGTGTCTGCTGCAATGAGTGACGTTTGACGTAATTGGCTGGTGCTTGAATGAGAGATCACAACGTAGCACAGCCTAAGCAGCTCGGCATTCCTCATCTCAGCACTCGTAGCTCAGCCCAGGCCTTTGGAGATGCAGAAAGAAATCACCCCGGGAAAGTTGTTGGAACCCAGGGGCCTGGAGAGAAGACCAGCAGAGACCATCCTGTGCCTTCCACGTAAGAAAGAACCTCAGTGGAAAGTTAGCTACCTTTCCTCTGAAGAACCAACAAAATAAATCCCCTTTTATTAAAAGCCAATTCGTCTCTGGTGTGTTGCATTCCGGCAGCTAGCAAACTAGAACAGAAGCCTAGAGGTAATTTCGTTTAATGTTATAGTTGCTGAGCTCTTTTATGGTTGTGTGTGACTTTGAAAGTGATTTCAGTATCTTTTCATTTAAAAAAATCAATTCATATATAAATCTCAATTCCTCTTTTATGTATATATCTCTTATCCAAGATTGGGGTACAAATCATGTTAAGTTAATGTTTACAAACAGAACAAAACCCAAGAAAGGTACCGCCTTGATGGCAACAGAACAAGACGTGGCCAGAAGGTAATGAGATCACTATTTGTGACAATCATTCTTAGTTCTTTATGGTCACACATTGTGTATCTCTGGGATTTACCATATCAAAGAGGGGGGAAGAGAAGACAGTCTTAAATTATAAATGTAATGGATTATACTTGCAGACATTGAGAGCTTAGCAAATTCCAGAATTTCTGTATTTGAATAGGGCTGAGATCTTATCTCTTCCAACCTCTCCTTTCAGACGCTTATTCCATCAATTCCAAATTCCCCCTTCCATCTTTCCAACATGTCAGTTCCCTATTGCTGCAAAATAATAGTCCAAAACTTAGGGGCTTAAAACAGCAATCACGTTTCTGGGTGTCAAAAATTTGAACTGAGTTCAGCTGGGTGGTTCTTCTGCTGGATGGCTGCAGTCAGCTGGTGGGTTGGCCTGAGGCTTGTTGATCCTAGATGGCCTCTTTTTTTTTTCCTTCACAAGAATAAGACTTTTATCAGTTTTAAGTGGAGTTTATACTACTAAGAGATAGAGAGATGTTAACAAACATAATAACAAATGAACAGCTCACTAGTATGAGGCATTAACCTGCCTGTACACATCATATTGTTGGGTTTTTTTGTGTGTGTATATCCACAGTGCATAGCATTTACACACAGAGCCACTGCTGCAAGCACAAGAGTATCTGACGAGGCTGAAACAGAGTAAGGCTGTTTAACAGAGTGAAAATTTTTAGTATATATATTCTATATGAAAAAAAGATTGAAATTTTTGAACTGGCAAGGTAAAAGTCAACTCTGCCAACCACTGCAGCTAAAGTCCCAACTTTAGTGCACAGATCCACCCCTTCCATCTGCATGCAGGACACATTAACAGTATTTAAAGGTAAACGAGGCACTCTGTTTAGCTGAAACACTTGATGCTGCTGGTAAACTCCACTTAAGTTCATAACCTGCACCACAGCAAAGAATGGCGATGCTATTTATTAAACTACCTTTTAATGTTATGGCAAAAATGTTTAAGAAGCACTACAGATGTCGTGGGATGGTACAAGGTCAATAGTAAGCTTTCTTAAAAGTGATGTCTTCAAGTAACTTCAGACATGTAAGCCTCTGTATATTAAAAAAATTTAAGAAAACATTCCAAAAAAAATCAAACAGATTACCTATAGAATGCTTCAATGCATACACTCTTTACAGGCCCCTGCTGATGTCACATTTGCTAATGTGTCATTGTTCAAAGCAAAGCACATGGCCAACCTCAAACCCAAAGAGGCAAAGAGATATTAAGATTCCATTTCTCAGTGGAAGGAACAACATAAGGTTGCAAGGGACCATACATACAGGGGCTGGGGGTGGGTTGGGGGGAATTTGTGGCTTTTTTTTTTTGACAATCTATCACAAATGCACAGAGACATGAACCTTGTTTATTTTTGAAGTTAATTTCTTCTTCTGATTCCTAATTTTCCTATATAAACATGCTCAGTTCTACCTTAACCTTAAAACAAAAAGAATGCTACCTCCATCACCATCCCCACCACAATTTCTTTGATTCTCCTTCTCTTCTGAGATTTTTGAGACAATATTCTATACTCCCTATACATATCCTGTTGCAACTTTTTCTCTACCATTGGAAATCTTGTTTTATATCCTGAGATAGGAGTGGGACTGGTTGAAGAGCAAAGAGGCCAATGTGGTTGGAGTGGTGCAAGGCAGGAAGGACAAGAGGAGACGAGGTCAGCCAGGATGGCTGCACATCCATGACATGAGAAGGGCCTCGAGTGCATGGTGGGTTCTATTTGGAAAACTGAGGGATGTGTCTGTTTCCTTCTATTTTGAAGATGGGCTCTCTCTAGTATTCAGTATTCTTTGTCTAAAAAGAAACAGAAGGGGAGACAGTTGTGGGCTGAAAAGCCTCCCGAGGCAGTTAGAATTCACCCTAAGGAAACAGAGAGCAGGAGTCACAAGACTGTCCCCAAGGTTGATTTGGAAAGAGGCCGGCCACTGCATATGCCCTTGGAAGGGGTGGGACTGCCACTTTCTAAAGCCGAAGGATAAATGAGTCAGCGATAAGGGATGGGGTTATCTGAGCACCGCCCTTGTCTGACCTCCTGATGGCCCAGGCCCTGTCCCCACCATCTCTACCTGAGCCCTGGGGAAAACAGACAGGATAAAAGAGGGTTTCAGTGCAATCTGTCAGGAAAACGTGGGGATTTAGAGGGTGAAGGGAGCATTCCTCTTTCAGGGCATCACCCTACAACTCCAAAAGAGCAGAGCAGCTGAGGACCCCACTTCTGGACCACAGATGATAGTAGGAAAGGACATCCGCCTTGGGCAGGTGTTTTAGTTTCCTAGGCTGCTCAAAGCAAATACCATGAAATGCTTTTGTAACCAAGCAACTAAGAGTTAACAAATGATTATGATTACTGAATCATAATATAGATTTTTTTTCTTTTTTGTAGAATAGCCAGAAGTTAATGCCTGAAATTACTGAAACCAGCCTAGTCTCAGCCCTGTGTATACTTACTATTATAATGGTTATTCTAGCCTAGTCTCAGTCCTGTTTATGCTTGATCTTGAAATGGAAATGACTCCATCTCCCCTTCCTTGAATTCATAAAAACCCTGAGCTCCTTAGACACAGGGAGACAGAATTTTGTACCAATAGGCAATCTGATCTCCTGCTTCACACACAGCAAGCAATAAGCTCTGTCTTTGAAACCCTGGTGTCATGGATTGGCCACTATATGTATCAGAAAGAGAACCCTGCATTTGTTTGGTATCGCTTTGGCTTGAACAAAGGGAATTTATTTGCTTATGGCTAGAGTCTAGGAAAATGTGCAAATCAAGGCATCATCATTGTCAAGGTGATGCTTTCTTCCCACAGATAGGCTGCCAGTGACCCTTGACTCCACTGCCACCTGAGAAGGCACAGGACAACATCTGCTGGTCTCTCCCTTCTCTTCTGGGTTTTGCGGATTTCAGCTTCTTGCTACTGTGGCTCTCTCTCTCTCTGTATTCTTTCCCACTATAAAGGACCAACACCCATCCTGAATCAGGTGGGTCACACAACTGTAGTAGCCTTATCAAAAAGCCCTACTTACAATGGGTCTACACCCACAGGAATGGATTAAACTTAAGAACATGTGTTTTTGGGGTACCTACAGCTCCAAACCGCCACAGCACACATCCAGCCTTTGGCTCAGGCTTTGATGCCAGGTCCAGGAAGAACTCACAGCCTCAGTGGGTCAAGGCAGGAGAAAGGATTCATTCTCAAGCACTCATAATGTACCCTCAGAACCTTCCCAGAAAGAACTGGGAAGAACTGAGGGGAACTGAAGTTCCTGTAGAAGAAGTAAGGCTAGAACCAAAGACACGGTTTTGGTCACCACTTTCCTGATCCTATTTTTAACTTCAGGCTGCCCAGGTAGGAGGAGCAGGGAATATAATTGTTCCCTATTAAGGAGTCCTGTGTTGTTGTTTTTTTTAACTTGGCTCTAGGCAAACTGTAAATTATAGTTTGTTTTTGACCTGACTTACCCACCCACGTAGATGTTCTTTTTCCTTTTTTGTCTTCATCCCCTCTATATCTTATTTATTATAGCAAAAGACCTTGCTTTCCATTATTTGACCATTCTCCCTGGGTTTAAATTATTCCCCTAACCTGAGATTATATGTATTTTGACAGGAAACTCTCCATGGCCAAAAATTCCCTCTAAATCTAAGTTGATCTTTGTAGAAACTTTCAGGAGTTGTGAGAGGTAGAAGCAGCCAGGAAAGGGATGTTGGACAGGTAATAACTTCTCTTGGAATCTCTCAGATAGCACCACATAGGTATATTTTAGACACAAGATTGTCCTTGTGTCTCCAGGAACCTGTGGAGGACCAAAGAAAATGTGAAAAAGAGGATGCTCTGATATTGGAAGCTGAGAGAAACCAACGAACTTTCATTTCAAAATATTTTATTATGAAAAATTTCAAAGATACAGAAAACTTGAAAGAATTTCTTACTAATTACCTATGTAGCCTTAATTAGTCTATCATATTTGAGTCTATTTCCTCAACTGTGAAGTAGGAATGGTAATAATACCCACCTCATGGGGCCCTGAGAGGATTCAATGCAAGAGGGCTGCTCCAGCACAACTTTGGTCCATGGGGAGCCAAGATCATTATTCTCTTTACAGCTGTCCAGTGGTTCATATTACAATGAGTTCACCATTTGTCTGTAGGCTTCTTATTCAAATGCCTTTGGATTTCTATAAGTCAGACTTTGCCAAGATTGACATTGAAATCCATAATGGATCTGGTATGATGTGATCCCACTATGTGGGATGCTGGTTAAGCAAGTTGAGAGATACGCCAGGCAGAACCACAGTTCATGCACGTCAGGGGCACCTCCAGGTTGACACCCCTGGAGGGTCCTTCTCCGTGGTATCTTGGTGAGCTCGGTGGTGTCTCTGCCATCCCCAAGCACGGCTGCCCCTCCCACCCGCAGGGCGTGGTAGCCCTATGTGAATAGTCCTCCCAGAATATGTATCATTTTGTAGGGCTGTCCACGGCAAGGTGAGAGGGGAAATCAGGTGAGGATCTCTGAGAGTTTGCCCTTTCTCCCCCTTTATTTGGGGGACTCACACAGTGCTTCCTGGAACCTAGGTGGAGAATTCCCAAGAAGGGAAAAGGAACTCTTTGGTCACGGCAGTCTTCCAGCTCAGAAGGCCCTCCGGAGTCATTCAGTCCCATCCCTTAGAGCCTCGAGAGCTGATATGTCTTACCAGAGGGCTCTTGTCTGAGTAAATGATAGGTAAGCCCAGCGAAGAACCCCCAAGGCCTCTTGGCCAGGGCTCTCCCACTACAAAGTCTTGGGTGAATAGGATGGATCCAGAAATACGGGAGGGAAAAGCCCCCAAAGATGTCCTTTCCTTTTTAAACCCAAGCAAGGAAAATCTGAGAGCAACAAGGCTTATACAGTTATCTACTATCTGCAGGACTGACAAAGCAAAATTATGAAGCATAAACCAATATTGATCTTTCTCCCTATTTCTGAACCTGAATTTATTCTTGCAGTATTTGATTTATCCAATTCATAAAATGCTCACATTTCCTATTTTCCCTTTATAATAAGAAGATCATTTTCTCCATAAACTATCCCAACTTTTGAATTGAGTGTGGCCCTTTACGGGTGATCTTTGTGCATATCTGGCTGTCTATCACAGCCCTTTCAACAGTGTTTATGCTAAGGATTACAATGGTGCCTCTCCCATAAAGACCCTTTAAGGTGGAGAGACCTCAAAAATGTTTTTAAGATTTTTAAAAAAGGAAATGCCTATAACAGAATTTATATGCCAGACAGGCAATTGGAAGAGATACAGAAGGAAGGGACAGTCCTATTCCCCACCCATATATTTACCTAGCAGGTTTTCTCGAGAAGCTGACCCTTCTCTGAAAACTTTTCTTTGTGTAGTTTTATTTGATGGAGATTCTGAAAAGATTTTCCAGTTTCCAAGGAAACCGGTGGGGAGCTCAGAGGAGTTGCTGCTGCTGAGGAGGTGTCTAGATGGCTCATATAGCCACTGAGCCCCAGCTCTCTCTGGTGCAACTACTGCCTTTATTAGCTGTGCAACCCAGGCAAGCCACACAACCTCTCTGATATCAGTTTCCTTATTTCAGCAATAGAGAAATTCATAGCTGCCCTACACACCTCATAAGGTTCTTGTAGGGATAAAATGGCATAAAGTACATGAAAGGGCTTTGTAGAGGCAACACGCCATATACATGCAAGGGATAATTATTGGGCTGTTAGTGCTGCCTGCTCTTAATGGTCAGCGATTACGTCTAGACGATTTATTTCTTCAGATGAAGATTTCTTTGTTTCCAAGTTCAAATGGTCAAATTCCATCAGATTATGGCATAAATTTGTTGATCCTCCACTCTCGCTGACAATGGAACAACAGTTCTTGGAGCCGTCTGAAATTTACCTGTTTACCTACCAGTACTAAAAGAGGGTTTTAGACATTATGTCCTTGGGTTTGGAAATCAGGACCCAAAAAACAGTTTTCCACCACAGTTCTGCAGAGCTAGACTGCATCCACATGGAACTGGCCAAGGCAGGGCTAAAGCTTTCTTTGCGGGATGCCTGATACAAGCACTTGCTTGTTGTTGAAGAATATTTCAAGAAAGATGCGGGGACTTGAGGAAATGGAGCTGAGAGGGTTTCACTTTACTGGCCAGCCAGTCTATTCATAGTCATAAATACTAAAGTTGGAAAATTATCTGTTCCAATCTCCTTATTTTTAAATGAGAAAATTATGGCTCAAAATAGGTTAAGTAACATGCTGAGTGGTTATTCTTGACAAACTCAGTTTTTCAGGCCTCTGGGCGAATGCTCTTCCCACTTCATCACTTATATTAACAGCAACTATCCAAGGGCCACAACAGCAGCTCCTGTTACTGGAAATAGCTGTGCCAGATATAGGACTAAGCTATTTACATATATCTACCCATTTAATTTCTGCAACAAGCCAGTGAGGCAGGTAATATTCCCATTTCACGGATGAGGAAAATGAAGCTCAGGGAGATTAATTCCTACTGATATTTGTTTTAATCCACGGCATAGAGAGTAGAAAGGGGGGAGGGGTGTATATGTGTTGTGATTATTATTATTGTTTAAGTCTAACATTATTTCTGTATTTTTTTAAATTTAGAGATCACTCCTCATGTCAAGTATCAAAAGGCCCAGGAAATCTACTCTGAACTGAAATGTCACACAGCCCTCAACCTGGGATGCAGCCTGCCTCGGCACCCACAAGGGTTAATGGAAATGAAGGGTGGAGCTTCGAGGCCCTTCCTCATGCCAAGCTTTAAGAATTTAGCAGCGAGATGAGTCATAAGAGAAATCTGCAGTCCTTTGGCCACAGTAAAAATACTCATTTCCCCAACTGCTTAGCAGCAAAACAGCAAGGCCAACTATTTTTTATGTGCTAAGAATATTAAGAGAATTTTTGGGGTCCTAGCATTGCTTTTAAAATAATTAAACCAATTTTTGCATCTGCTGTGGTTTCATTCTAAAGATTCTACACTCAGACTTTTTTCTCCTCTTGCTTTATGGGAATTATGATGAGAGATTCGCTGCGCCTACAATTGTCAATTGCCACAATAAATTTTACTGTTCTTTAACCTCAACATCATAGTTTGCCAACTCATTAAAAAAGCATAATTTCTCTATAAAATCTTTCCACACTCTGGTACAAATTATGGCACTTGAATGTTTAAAACCCTGATATATATTTAATAATAACTCAGCACTTCAAAAAACATTTTTCAGATAGAAATTCTATACTCCCTAAAATGCTAACTTTACATTAAACAATGCTATGAACAAATATTCTAAAAGCACCGAAATAAGTCCCTGAAATTTCTCGAGTACAAAATAAAAGCATAATAAGAGAGACGGGACAGCAGACTCTGAGATCAGCCAAGGCTCTTTAAGCCCAAATAGAAACTGAATGATACCAGACAAGACCAGAAGAACGAAATCTCACAAAAACCATCCTGCAGTTGATTAGTGGCTGTCATTGGAATGCAACGTGTGACCTTGATGAGAAAGAGCTCATGATGGTGTCATTTAGCAGGATGTATAAAGAGGAGAGTGACTATGATAAGTGGGATCTAAACCATCACTCCCACTTTCTTTGTCTCTTCCATTCATCTAGCCATGCATTTGTATATCTGTCCATGCCCAGGACTGAAGTGCTTACTGAGTACCAACCACATGCCAAGTCTTTGGGATCCAGAATTGGTCTAGGCTTTTTCTTTTAAATAATTTTTTATTAATTAAAAAAAATTACAAGAAAGAAATGCAAACATCCTTAATATCTCCTCATTCCATTCTACATATATAATCAGTAATTCACAATATCATCACATAGTTGCATATTCATCATCATGATCATTTCTTAGTGCATCAATTCAGAAAAAGAAATAAAGACAACAGAAAAGAAATAAAACGAAACA
>PVIY010062257.1:0-10959 GCA_004026745.1 Myrmecophaga tridactyla | reverse complement strand
TTCCTCTCTTTTCCTGTGGTTTCTCTGTGTTCCGTGTCCTCTCTCAGCTTCTGCCTTTTCTCTCTGAGAGTCACTTATCAAGGATTTGCAGCTGGAGGATTCAGACCCACCTGGAGCAGCTTCAAGGATCAGAAGGCCCATCCGCATCATCCACACCCACAGGATGGGTCAGCCTCAGGGACAGGCTCTCCTAGGATGGGTCAGCCTCAGGGGCAGCATCTCCTCGGACTGGTCAGCCTCAGGGACAGCATCTTTTCTGGGGACACAGAAAGCGGTCACAGGTGTCATCATTTCCACTCCATCCTCGTTCTAAGTCGGTTGTCACCACAGCATTTCGCCGACACTCTCCTCAGCAAGGTATCCCTAGGTGTTTTATTCACAGGGTCTTAGGCCACTCAGGACACAGGACAGAAGGCGAGTGAGGAAGCCAGACCAACACCTCCAGCATCCCTGTCCTCCTGGGTCACTATTACTGGTATTTAAGCTCCTTCAGTGTAGGGCCAGCCCCAGGGGGCCACCAGTTAGAACCTGTCCTAGCGGGGCAAGGGGGAGGAGCTGTCCAGTCTGGCACCCATTCTAACCTCAGCTGAATTTAAAATTTTGTTTCTCTTTAACAGGCCCAGACTCTTCACTCCCATACACATCCCCCATGTCTTACAGATTAAATCTAGCAGCATATTGGAATTCTTTTGGTATGCTGTACTCTCTTCACTGACCTCGTGCTGGAAGTCATGAGGTTGGTGGGAGTGAGAGGGGTTACTAGTCTGCACGTGGGTGGCCCCCAGGTGAGGGGGGACCCATCTCCTCAGAGTAGGGGGATGTTTCCATGGGGTTCAGGGCTGGAGGTACCCAAAGAAATTCCACTTGTGTTCAGGTCTCCCCAGACAGATGCCAAAATGGGATTTGATGTGCAAAAGATTTGTGGAGGGGAACAAAGTGAGGTGGGAGGGCTAGGGAAGGAGGACCTGAGCAGGGGAACAGCTGGGGCCAGGGGTGGACTGCAAGTGTCTGGGGCTGTGGTGCAGTGAATTTCCCAGGAGCCAGCTCTGAACAGCTCAGATGTCATAACGGAGCTAACAGCATGGAGAAGTGGTTTCACGTTGTAATGGCCATTAGTTCTCCCAACTCAAACATAGGATTTTTGCCTCTCGGCCTCGAGGACATCTATGGACAGCTCAGCTCCCCTCGGACATGGCCTGGGCCTCAGCGACAGGCCCGACAACCCCATTCCGCTCACAGAACAGCCACCCTGAGACCCCAGAGTCACCAGAATCGTGCGACACCTCAGACTGCTGCGATCTGCCGCTTTCCTCCACGGGGGAGGCTGCTGGTCATTATTGGTTATTGCCATTAAAAAAAATTAAAAACACACAGCTAGACAGAGAGGAAACTGTGCAGAAGTGAGGAGAGCGTGAGAGAGGGCGGATGGCCTGGACAAACCAGAGTGCCTCCTCTCCAGACACCCCAGCACACGGGCCACCTCAGGCCTTCACGTGGAGGGCGGTGCACGGCAGGCGTCCCCCTCGCCAGCAAGAGGGACAAGGCCACCAACGCGGGGCGGGGGGCCATCTGCCCACGCAGAAAACCCCGGAGCGCAGACCCCTTCTCCAGCCACACATCCCCATGCTCTCACCCGCAGCCCACCTGTGGAACCACCCCAGGAAGTGGCCCAGGAGCTCAAAGGACGTCTGTGAGCGCTAAGAAAGGATGCAGCCTTGATTTCCACAGGTGTTTCCATTTTCCCTAAGGAGAAAGCAAAGTACTTTAAAAGATGTATAAAATTTTTATCCCAGAATTTCTCATCATAGGGGAAAATGTACACATTGATAGGGTTTAATAATTTATGACACAATTATACAATTTAGTTATTGAAACGCAAGCTGTAGGTTGGGGGTTGGCCAATTTGGCCAAATTTGGCCATGTCCTCTTTTTGTATAGCCTGTGAGCTAAAGGTATTTTTTAAGTTTTGAAACAAAGAAGGAATATATAACACAGTTTGCAGGTAGCTCCAAGCCTAAAGAAAATATTTACTAAACAAATAAAAATCTTCCAGTCCTTTACAAAATAAATTTGCTGGCTCTGATTAGAGCAGTAAAACTGACAGAGAGGATCCCAGAAGGCAGTGTGTGAAGTAGCTAACGTTATAAAACTGTGCACATGTGCGTGTAACAGACAACGCTAGGAGACGATGGGAATGCCCTGACAGTAAGACTCTCTGGGACATGACATGGATTGATTTTTACAGTAATATGCATGTATCATTTTGATGATAAAAGGTGATTTTCATTTTGATAAAGAAAGTAAGCTAAAATATAGTCAGCACTGACACTTGTTGAGCTCCTGCAGTATGCCAGGCTCTGCTCTGCAAACTCACAGCATCCAAGGAAGCAGACAACAATTGATCATATTTTCTAGTCTCAAAACTAGCATCAAATCGTAAGCGGTGGCCTGGGGTTCAAATCCCAAGGCTGCCACCCCACACCCTGCAGGTGGGCACCTGGGTTAGGGGTCACAGGATGCTCGTGCCAAATTCCAGTCTTTGTGGTATGAAGACGTATATAGGTGGCTGCGTGACAAGCATCCAGGGACAGATCACCCGATCTTCTGTCTCACACACAGCGGCCAGGACCCAGAAGGTGGAATTCCGCGCCCACTCTGGGGTGTTGGCAATGCCTGGGGGATTGGTTTCCTTTCTGAGCTCCTCACCTGGAAAGAATACGCACCACTGATGCACCTCAGGAGGGAACCCCAGAACAGCCCCGTGACCAGGCCACCCACGCGCTCATCGGAAGGATGTAAAAGGTTTGGGAGAAGAAGACAGAAAATGAAAAGCCACACGCTCGTCTTCAGATGCTTCAAGGTGATCTCTAAGGTAGCGCCAAGCCTTGGGCCCCGTGGGGTGGCAATGGGGTCACCATTCAGTACAAGCCACGGGAAAGTAGCTCTTCCCACACAGCGTCGGAGAGGATACTTTCCCCAACGTGTGCGGCACGAGCGTTAGACTGTTGGCTTTGGCACTGGGCCTCTTCCTCAAACTGCACTAAAGGAGCCCAGGGCACAGCCATCAGTGGCCTTGTAAAAATGACAGCAGGCTAAAGGGTGAAGCTGTTCCACACGCCAGACAAATTTCAACCCAAAAAGTCAACCAAAGACACTGGAGTTTTCAAAGTTCACGCTAGAAAATTCCTGTCACTGAGCAGAAGGATATGAAAAGCACGTTTATTCTGGAATATTTTATTTCTTCTAGCATGTCGGTAAGACAGGCCGTGAGAACCCAAATGTCTTCCCCACTCAGCTTGGACGCTCAGCACCAAGACACCTCTGGCCTGCGTTCTGTCCCCGAGGCGTCGCCCTCCCCTGTCTTCAGGAGCTCGGCCTTACTCTTGAGCGGTCCTTGGGTTCACTCCCTGGGGTTATTTGAAACTCAGCTTCAAAATCCTTGCCTTGCTATTTGCACCAATCCTGGAGTGTTGTGTCATGACTTCCCCCAACCCAGATCACATTACCGCCTGGAAAGCCCTGACTGCAAGCAGAACCCGGTTCTCAGCTTGGAGTGAGCTGTGCTGCCCACCCCCCTGCCCGTCTGAGACCCCCCAGAGTTTTGCTAGTGGCGTCCCCTCCCGGGGAGCCGTGAGCTCAGCCCTGTCCTATCAGTGGGTCTGTGGTAAAGTTTAGAGAGCCAGCTTTTTTGGCAAGGCAATTAGAGAAGAGCTGCATCAAATAATAGTGATTACAGAGAGAAAGATTAGAGACTTTTGTATCAGGCAAGATTAAAGAAGTGAATTATGAACAACTCAGCAGGGTCACAACAAAGACATATACTCTAATACACAACGAGTTCAGGAAACGTGTATGTGTCTGATGTTTTTATAAAAGAAAGTACGATTGGGGTCACAGTACTTTTGTTATCTAGCAAGTGAGTAAAACTCTGATCCCTCCGCCTGGCCTATGGGAGAGCTGGCACTCACTGGCACAGCACTGGAAGGTAATGGAACAGCCAAATGCTGTGAGTAAATCTTGGTACCCAGCGCCTTGACATTTGCTTTTCTTCTTGCAAACAAAACCCTTTATTCTTTAGCAAGAGTGCACAGGTAGGAGTGGGGGGAGGGGAGCCACGGCCAGGCTGCTGATTATTGTTACAAAACTTCACAGAATTGAGTTTCCAAATCTTGAGAGAACTCAGGAAGATGACCAAGCGAATAACCCAGACTGGTTTTTTTTTTACGATGGTAAAGAAATATGTAGGTGTTTTTCACTCTATTCAGCATTCTACTTCCCCCTGAACTACTTGTGCGTCAACCTTTTAAAGGCCCGTTTCTGCTCAGAGGTCTTAGAAATACAACAAATCCAAAGGCCGAGATTATAAGAGACGAAGGCTGTGAGCTTGAGGAAGGAGAGCATGGGCACAACACATGGAGTGAGGCAACCAAAGCTGAGGTCAGGGCAGAAAATTGACCAAAGAAGGCAGACTAGGGAGAGAGAGCAGGAAGATTCTCTGACCCAGGTAAAGGCGCTGCAGAACCTTTACTCAAGGTGAGGTGTCTGCAATTGTTTAGCTGAAGAGTAGAAAGTAAAATGAGGAAGGAAAATGCCACCATTTATCATGGTGAGTGTGTGGTAGGAACAGAGAGGAACTGCTTATGAAACGACCCAAGTATGTACAGTTAGAGTGGCATGGCCCAGTAGGTCATCTAGCACATCCCAAGAGCAATAAGGGAAAAGAACAATATTGTGGACAGCTCTGGAATCTTATCAGGAGATATGCAAGATATTTATCAATGCCACGTTTGGAGTATTTTATAGGAAAACTGAGTGATATCTTTGGCTAAATACTACCATTTTTAGAAGAATTATGCTCTAATGTATTAAAAAAAACAGTACTTTTAGATAAAATGCATGGTATATGAGTGGTTATGAGAGCAGAGGAGGAAAGTAAAGTGGGACGGGGTGGGTCGGGGCTGCAACCCTAGGTCAGGAGGTCAGGAGAGGCAATACAGAGGCAATCATATCTGAATAATTCTCTGCAAGAGCTCAGGAAACCAACCACCCTTCAGGGCTCTGACCCATGGGGCGATCTGAATGGAATTAGCTCTTAACACAATCACTCTGGCCGAAATGTTGAGAACAGGGAGGCCAGAGAGGAAGCCGGGAAAGTAATTCTGTGACTACTGATGACGGTGACATGGAGAACATAAGAGGGGTAGCAACGTGCAAATTATGTTTCTACACTGAAGACGGACCCCTGGGTGTGGGAGGAGCCAAGGGAAAATGAGAAGGCCTCTAGCCGGTGGAGCTGGAAGGAGGCATCAGGCGTCACAGTCCAGGCGCTCAGGACAGCAAAACATAGGTTTGAGAAGATCAGCTACTAGTTTTGCACATAGTAAATACAGAGTGTCCTTTAGAAATCCAAGGTGAGATGCCGAGTTGACTATGGGGTATATGAAGCAGGAGGCAGGAAGCAGAGGACACAGGATGCAGGAGGGAGCGGGAGCGGACGTGAGTCTGTGAGGCCCTGAAGAGGGTTCACGAAGCCGATGCTTATGGGATCTGAAGCCAAGATACAGGGTTGGGAGCTCCAAAGCAGGGAGAGTAGGTGAAGAGTTTGGATCCGCAGTCACTCCATGGTTCAGAGGGCAGGAAGGTGAGGAACAATAGTAGAAGCAACAGCTGGGGAGGAAGGATGAAAACCAGGTGAGTGTGGTTTTCCAGAAACTCCAAAAGGAAAGAATTCCAGGAGGAGGCAGCGAGCATCTGTGCCACATGCAGCTTAGGATTGGAGAAGAGGACACACTATTGGACGGAGCGACACTGCGGAGATCGTTGTTGACTGTCAGGAGAAGTAGGCAAGAGCCTACTTGGAGCTCAAGAGAGAACTGGGGAAGGAGACTGCAGTAGACCCCGTACCCCAGCAGAGACCTGCTCCCAATCATCCACGTCCTGGGGGTGTGTCTACAAATAAGATTTTGTTGTTGGGTAAGCTGTGGCCAGCTGCCAGGAGGTCCTTAGTTCATGGGGCCGGAGGCCTTTAGAGAGAAGAAACCAGAAAAGCAGACTCAGGAGCAAGAGAAGGCCATGGGAGGGAGGCAGAGGGGTGGCCAGAGAGCCCAGCACCGCGGCGAGCCAGTGCCGGTGGCCACAGGCCCCAGGAGAAGGCATGGCCCCAGGAGAAGGCATGGCCCCGGAGAAAGCATGGCCCCAGGAGAAGGCATGGCCCCAGGAGAAAGCATGGCCCCAGGAGAAGGCATGGCCCCAGGCCTGCTGACGCCTTGAGTTTGGACTTCTAGCCTCAAACTATGAGCCAGTAAATTCCTGATGTTGAGCCCCCAGTGGGGGTATTCGCCGTGGCAGCCCGGGCAGACCCAGGCAAGGGTTATAGACCACTCTTTCCAGGAGTCTGAAAACAGAAGAGAAAAATGGGAGGGTGGCCAAAATGTGGAATCAAGGAGTTTATTGTTAAAGGTGGATGAAACTGTGGCATACTTGCATGTTTGTGAAAATAACTCAGATAAATGAGCAAATCAGTGCGCAGGAGAGAAGAAAACGGGTGAGGCAGGATCTCCAGTGGGCAAGGGGGCCAGCGAGGGGGTGGGCTCCCGTGCACGGTGGGGAGCTGCGGGGCCCCTCTGCATGGACCGGGTCTAGGGAATTGGGGGGCTCACGTGATAACAGTTTGTGAAAATCCTCTTTGGATTGCTTCAGGTTTCTTAGAGAGGTAGAAAGCCAAGTCCTGGGCTGAGAAAGAATCAAAGAGGGAAGGTCCTGGGGCTGGAGGGGACGGGAGATGCACGCCATGGTCCCGCAGGGAGGCGGAGATAGGCGCGGAGGGGCCGGCCAGGGGCTGGGGACGCGGAGGGCAGGCCCGGCGCAGGGGGGTCCCCAGCCTTAGACGTCACCTGGGCCGCGCGGCCCCTCTCTGCACCTCCCGCTCCTGCTCGCCCAGTGGGGAGAATAATAGCAGTGAAACGCTCCGCAGACGCTGGAGGACTCGCTGGTCTGTGCCCGCGGGCATCGCCCTCAGAACCGTGCCCCCGCACAAGCGCTGCGGGCATCAGCTGCCACCGCTGAAGTCAGTCCCAGCTCAGCGCCGGGAATTTAAAGTCGAGAGAAGCTCCGAAGATCAACACCGACCCGAGTGATCCAACTCCTTCCTCCTCCACCCACCCTTTTTACCAAATCTTATTAAATCTAATTCAAAAAAGAAAAAAAAAAAAACCTAGGTTGACTCCTACTAAATAGCTGATTCTCAATAGCTGATTTTCTACGAGGATTACTGACTTTCCAACCGCATGTGCTCCTGATGGGTGCCAGGGCCACCAGCCGGAGGAACCAAACCCACGGCTCTGCCTCTCAGCGCCGAGCATTGGGCCCACCTCGTGAAATGCCAAGATTGAGCAGCCCTCAGCCCTTCCCCAGCTCTTTATGCATCTCCTCCTACTTTTTATTAAAGCCCATGCCATTCACTCACAAAATACCTTCAAACCCTTCTTCAAAAATCTTCTCCGGCACAAAGCACTTTTCTAAACTGCAGAAAGAGGCATCTCCGGTGGCCGACAGCAGAGGGGACAGGAGCTCTCAGCTGGTGTGGGGAAGAGCAAGGGGGGATGGCATGGGGCCCTGTAGCGGGGAGGGCCTCGTGGGGCCCTCAGGCTGGGTGCAGGTTTCCCGTAGGCACCCACATACACGAGGGCTGCAGGCGAGGCCAAGGCCTGGAGACGACAACCACAGAAAGACTCTCTCAGAAGTCAACAGCCCTAAACCTCAAGTCTGGGGGAAAATGACATTCCCCACGGGGTCCTCTCACTCTAAATGTGTTCCATCCCAAAACCTTCCTGGTGGCTTTTCAGTTCCAGCCAAAGGAGTAAATTAAAAATGAACCGCAACCAAGGTAATTCAGAACACAGGGATGTCTGCATTTTAGAGGTCACCTACTCTTTAAGACCAATGGAACAAAGGTTTATTTTGTCCAGAACCTAAATTTTCTGTAGCACATAATCTAACCCAACCTGTCTGGATAGCTCATTTGAATAATTGTAACACAAGGAGCCCAAAATGGAAATAAGGGCTTGTAATTCTGTATAGCTTAATGCAATGCCCAGATACATCTCAGGTTATTTTGGGCAGATAATTTAAAGTATTGGCAAAGTCCCTTGTGGGATGGGAGAAAATGATGGAATTATTAAACTTTACCACTAGGGAAACGCCTAATACTCCATTAAACATTAGGGACACTCAACCCTTGATCCTGAGGCTTGCTCTCGTGAAGCTTATGTATGTAGTAGAGAAGCTTAGCCTACCCATAGGTAAGCCTTACTTCCGGAGGACCTCTTCTGTTGCTCAGATGTGGCCTCTCTCTAAGTCCAACTCTGCAAGTGAATCACTGCCCTCCCCCACCGCGTGGGACATGACACCAGGGGTGAAAGTCTCCCTGGCGACATGGGAGATGACTCCCAGGGATGAGTCCGGCCCTGGCACTGTGGGATCAACAATTCCATCCTGACCAAAAAAGGGGAAAAGAAATATAACAAAATATGGTGTCAATGACTGAGAACATTCAAATAGAGTCGAGAGGCTCTTCTGGAGATCATCACTCTTACCCAAGCTTCAGCTAAATAATGCTAATTGTGTGATAGGTCAGACCCCAACCAAAACCATTCCTGCCAACCCTAAAGAACACCCAGGGCTCTATCTGAGATTCCAGAAGGCTCCGCGCACTGTGATTACTTTCCAGAAACCCACAATCTGCAGAGGGTTCCTAGGTCAGATGAGTCCCGAAATGCAGAGGGGCCAGCCCCCTTCCAAAACATCAACTACTTCCATTCCCTTATTCCATAATATCGACAGCCCCTTCCAACATGAAAACGTTAGAATAGGCACAGCCCAAATATCCCTAAAAAGTGGGAGAAGGATCAAAGGAGAAGGAGGAGTTACAACAGAGAAGACAGGATTTAATAGACGAGTATGACTGATGAAACATACTGCTATTTCTTTTAGTCTGCAATGTCTCGGAGCAGCTAGAAGGAAACACCTGACATTGCGGAACTGTCATCCTATACCAAACTCTGAAATTTGTTCTACAACTTGTTACAATGTGCTTTGCAATTTATTACTTTTTTGTACATATATTGTATTTCATAATAAAAAATGTTAAAATGTCAATATGAATGTTAAAAACTCTTCTGAACATTTACACACATTCTGGATAATAATTTTCTTTTAATAAAAAAGGCGCTTACAGGCTGAAGAGTGACTAGATCATTTAAACGCCATCAGCAAGTGTTCTAGTTTGCTAGCTGCCGGAATGCAACACACCAGAGACAGATTGGCTTTTAATAAAAGGGAATTTATCTTGTTAGTTCTTCAGAGGAAAGGCAGCTAACTTTCCACTGAGGTTCTTTCTTACGTGGGAAGGCACAGGATGGTCTCTGCTGGCCTTCTCTCCAGGCCCCTGGGTTCCAACAACTTTCCCCGGGGTGACTTCTTTCTGCATCTCCAAAGGCCTGGGCTGAGCTGCCAGTGCTGAGATGAGGTATGCTGAGCTGCTTGGGCTGTGCTATGTTGAGTCTCTCATTTAAGCACCAGCCAATTAAATCAAACATCATTCACTGCAGCAGACACGCCTCCTAGCCGACTGCAGATGTAATGAGCAACAGATGAGGTTCACGTACCATTGGCTCACATCCACAGCAACAGAACTAGGTATGCTCACCTGGCCAAGTTGACAACTGAATCTAACTACCACAGCAAGTTCATGGTGTAGGGCCTGGCGCCCAAGGGGCCTGGTGCGGGGCGGGGTGGTCTGGCACAGAGGGGGAGCCCTGGTGCCCGGGGGCCTCGAGGGCATGAGGTCCCGTGCTCATGAGTGTGGGGTCCCTGTGATCCTGGGCCTGGTACCATGGGGTCTCTTGTGAGGGGTCCCCCGTGCTCCTAGGCCTCATGGTGGGGGGGTCCCCACGCTCCCGGGCCTCGTGGGGGGCAGTCCCCGTGCTCCCAGGCCTCGTGGGGGGGTCCTCGTGCTCCCGGGCCCCATATGGGGGGTCCCCGTGCTCCTGAGCCAGGTGCTGCTGCAGCCACAGCCCCACTTACCTGCACTGAGCTCTGCAGGGGCTGCAGCTGCAGAGCTCCCAGCCCTGTGCTAAGGGCAACAACATCAAATATACCATGTTTTAAAATATACACCCCTCTGCTTGGAAATAAAAATTCACTTCCAAATGACTTCAATTAGATGCTGGGGAGCCGATGAGCACCAATGAATACGAACTTTATGTGGTTTCCATACATTTTAATTGACAAATTCAAACGGAATGAACTATGCTAATGAAAACTCAAGCAGTTGCAGTAACCCTTGGTTTAATTCATATTTAGCAAGTGTCAACAGGCTTTTTTTTATTAGGAAGGGAATAATCACACACCATCTGCTGCCAGTTAAATGGAACTAATTCAATTGTTAAATTACACATGTAAAGGACTATGTATAAATATGTCTGGTTAAAATGACCCTAGGAAGGTTTTTTCGTAGTGTGAAAGAGTCATCCTATTCTCAGCCATGTAGGGTAGGTATTTCAGTCCCTTTGCTTATTTCTCCCGCAAAAGCAAATCTTATGAATTTAGGAAAGACCATTAACTTATCGGGAGGTGACAATATACAAACTGGGTATTACTCTATGCTGGGAAGAAAGCCTCTGCTTCTCCCTAGTGGCAGCTTATACAGTAAATGCAAGGAACGATATGATTGCTAAGCAAAGAAATAAGAAAGCCAGGCCTTATAAGGGGGTGGAACTCTAACAAAACTTATTTACCCCCAACAAAAGTCCTTCACTTCTCTGCCGCTACAAGCAAAGAAACAAATTCTCCTTGAGAGTGAGGGAAGGAAGGCCAAGATCTCTGACAGAAGAATGGGGTCTTATCATATTCAACGCACTTTCAATCTGCTTGTTGAGAAATAACTGAAGTCAGAAAAGC
>PVIY010062256.1:0-10931 GCA_004026745.1 Myrmecophaga tridactyla | reverse complement strand
TAATACGTAACCAGGGTTGAGAGTTCATACAATAGTCTTTTTTTTTAATAGTCTTTTATTGTCCATCTCTATATAATGTTTTATAGCTTCTAAAGCACCAAATATCATCCCTCATTAGGGAGAGATTTTAGTTTTCTCCAAATAAATCAACTTTGTTTTTTATTTTTTAAGTTTTAAAGATTTTTAAAGTACAGAAAACTTCAAAGAAGATGGCCGATGGTTTCTTTTCCTATGGTCCAAAATTAGCTATTGTTAACATCTCGACATGTTTACCTTGTGAATTTTTATTTATTTCCTCTTTAAATTTTTCTGTAATTTGTAGTAAATTGCTCAGCAGTTATTAGAATGAATTCAGTAGTACATAAAAGTACAAAGACGCAAGTAAAAAACCACTATAAATACTAGTACCTACAAATAACCATTAACATTAAAAAACATTTCATTAAGCATCTTTTTGTACAAATATTTCTATGTTGCTTTAAGGCTTCAACGTAGCTACATTATTAACCAGCTCACTAATCTATACTGAACATGGATTATAAATAACCTTTCACAAGCGACCTTAAAAGGCATTGAGATAATCGTGTTGAGTTTCCTTATGAGTTCGGGCATCATTTATGTGCATGTTTACCTCTTTAATGAGTTTACCAAAAAATTGCTTACAATTAAATTTTATTGGATTCCAGAATCCAATAAAAGTGGGAGATCCTGTTATTTTCTTTGCAGCACACAAACATCAAGTAGCAAATTTTTGCTGTGACCTACTTGTTTAGATGTGTTTGTTCACAACTTGAGATACGTATTTCCTAGATTTTGCATGACTTTCAAATAAAGGCATTTATAATATCAGTTTCCCTTCTTGCTGTATTACAGGGAAATGGATTTCACGGCAGTTTCCTCCCTTCCTGAAGTCAGTAGAACACAGCATGCCTTATTCTCCAGGCAACAGTTTTGTTTGTTGCCTGGGGAAAAGGCTTTAATGACTTCAATAGTCAAATTTTCATCTCTCCCCGCATGCTGTGCCTTCTTCACCTTCAAAACAAGGAAGGCACCAAGCTACACCCAGTTGGATGGAGATCAAAAATTCATTTGCAAGTTGTAAATCATTCCCTCCAGTTCCATGTAAAAGCAGGCAAATAAAACTCACTCTCACTGAAGGCTTTTATCTCATTTTAACCCTTATTATAACCCAAGCCAAATCCAAAGTTGAAGGTCAATGGTAAATTCCATTTGTTGTTTCGTGTACTGGGGTAAAAATAGGTTG
Organism: Myrmecophaga tridactyla; assembly: GCA_004026745.1. Classification (NCBI taxonomy): domain Eukaryota; kingdom Metazoa; phylum Chordata; class Mammalia; order Pilosa; family Myrmecophagidae; genus Myrmecophaga; species Myrmecophaga tridactyla. Next base: position 9,667 of record PVIY010062256.1, on the reverse strand, counting down.
CTAATTCTGGGAACCAAGTTCCCATCTATAGCAAGCCTAATCTTTTATACAGAACAGCAGAGCACTCTTCTTATGCAAATATCAGAAACACCTCAACTTTAAAAAGAGGAGAAACAGCTTTCTGACACGAGCAGATGTTGGGTACCTCCCCTGAAGCAAAGAGTTGTTTTCAGAAATACAGGGTAAGCCTGGTACCTCTTCCTAAACCATCTCTTTAACCTGAACATTTGGATGGAAAGCACTAGGCTACAATAAAACATTATATACTGGAACAAAAATAGGCAAAGCTAATTTAGAGATGTTACTCTTGGAAGTGACTGAAAGGGAGCACAAGGTGGCCTCTGGGGATACTGGCAACCCATTTCCTGGTTGGTTATACTGGCGGGTTCAGTGTGAAAATTCAGTGATCAATTCTGCTATATGCAGTTTTCATGTATCTATCCACTAATCAATACATTAATTATATTACTATGGCATGTAGTTATGATAAATTATGCTTTAAAAAAGAGTGGGCAAGAGTAATGCCCCAATAAATCCCAGAGTGATTTGAACAGTGAATAAAAAAGTATTTGCAAAGTTCCCTTGGGAGAATAGTGAGAAAGGGGGGAAATTCAACTTCCCCAAGTGGAGAATTCCTAATATTCTCACAAGCAGTGGGGACAACCAAAGCAATAGGCTGAGCCCCCAATCTTGGGGTTTGTTCATATGAAACTTAACCCTGCAAAGGATAGGCTAAGCCTACTTAAAATTAGGCCTAAGAGTCACCCCCAAGAGAACCTCTTCTGTTGCTCAGATGTGGCCTCTCTCTCTCTCAGCCAACACAACAAGCAAACTCGCTGCCCTCCGCCTCTCTACGTGGGACATGACTCCCAGGGGTGTGGACTTCCTGGCAATATGGAACAGAAATCCTAGAATGAGCTGGGACTCAGCATCAAGGGGTTGAGAAAACCTTCTCCACCAAAAGGGGCAAGAGAAAAATGAAACAAAATAAAGTGTCAATGGCTGAGAGATTCCAGAGTCAAGAGGTTATCCTGGAGGTTATTCTTATGCATTAAATAGATATCACCTGTTTAGTTAAGGTATAATGGAGAGGCTGGAGGGAACTGCCTGAAAATGCAGAGCTGTGTTCCAGTAGCTATGTTTCTTGAAGATGATTGTATAATGATATAGCTTTCGCAATTTTGACTGTGTGATTGTGAAAACCTTGTGTCTGATCCTCCTTTTATCTACCTTATTGACAGACAAGTAAAACATTTGGATTAAAAATAAATAATAGGGGGAACAATTGTTAAAATAAATTTAGTAGCTTGAAATGCTAGTGATCAATGAAAGGGAGGGATAAGGGGTATGATATATATGAATTTTTTTCTGTTTTCTTTTTATTTCTTTTTCTGAATTAATGCAAATGTTCTAAGAAATGATCATGATGATGAATATACAACAACTATGTGATGATATTGTGAGTTATTGATTATATAACAAGAATGGAATGATCGTATGGTAAGAATGCTTGTGTTTGTATGTGGTTGTGTTTTACAGATTAAAAAAAAAGAGTGGACAAGAATGCAAAATTTCCACAAATTAATCAAATAATACATGAGATTTCAAGGAAAAATTCAAGTCCTTGCCCCCATTCCACATCATTTTAGTGATGGCAGTACCGGTTTTAAGTATCTGGTTTTCAGAGACTGGGGGTCTGTGCAATAGTTATTTCAATATTTTAGAAACTTTGAATTGTAGCTATCTTTAGATGCAGATAAATGGCAAAAATTCAATTTACAGAAAAAGATAAACCCTTGAGCCATCTGTAAATCCAGACAGGTCCACTTCAGCAGGGAATCTGATAAGAAACCACATTGGAGTATTCCCAGAATGCTTATTATGATGCTATCATAAAATTACAATTAAGTTCCTTACAATTACATTTATGTTGTTCCTACTGTGAATTCTGAGTCACTGATACTGTTAAATTAACAGTAAAAGTACACCAAGTTCAAGCTGCTAATTATATAATTAGATGCTATCATTATATTTAGTTTATTACCCCCAGTAAATCCTTGTTTTGATGTGATTTAGCTGACCTGAAATTTTTTATTGGGGCAGAGAGAGGAGATTCAGGTTATCTGGAAATCGCAGATACCTTCTCAAGTGTCAAGATATCAGCATGGCACTAGGATTGCTGTTGGCTACCTGTATTTAAGTCCAACACTGCACATGCAACAATTGATCCCAATAACCAAAATAATATTCTCAGTTATTGTACTCCTCTCTTTTCCCCAAATAGGATGAGCCTAGTAATACAGGGGATGGGGCAGAAGTGATGGTGGGAATTCAAGCTGATTTTGTCCTGTGTTCTAGAACTTGTTCCGTTTTCTTTGTAGTAAATCTCAGAAGCTTCTGCATCTTGAGGGCTTGCATTTATCTGGCTCCTACTGTACTTTAATGAGGGTGACTGGGTGGAATAAAAGCTACTTTCAGTTACTGACACTTACTAGATGCCATGTACCATTCTAGGCACTTGGTAAGCGTTAATACATGTAATTCACATACTATAGTAGATACTATTCCATTTTACAAATACAGAAACTGAGATACTGGGAGATTATATAACCTCTTTCAAATCATACACACAGGAAATCTGCAAAACTGGATTTGAAGTCAAGTGATCTGACTCCAAAAAGCCACCCAAACCCATACACACACACACACACACACACACACACACACACACACACACACACACACTACACTAGCCTTGGTCTGGCTCAGCATTTATGGACATACCAGAAAATATTCCCCAGAAGTGAGGGAAAATGTGCTACATTAAAGCAACCAGACAAGTGGAGATATTGTGTACTGTGTTTCCTTATTTGATCAACAGTGTGTGGAGGTGATTTTTGTCCTAAGTTGTGGCTGTCACGGTGCTTGGTATATAGATATGGAAGGGGAACCCTGACAAGGAAGGAAATTCATTGTTCCATTAATCATACTGGTCACAGTGTACTATAAATTTTAAAAAGTTGTTGCATTAACACACCACAGAGAAGGAGGAGGAGGAAGGGATGGAAAGGGGAACAGAACTGACAATGGCTGAGTCAAAAACTAAATCCCATTGTTCTGTTACTCTTAAAATGATTATGAAGTAGGTTTGATGGTTTGGAGCTGTGTAGCCCCACCAAAAACATGTTTTTAAACTTAACCCATTCCTGTGGGTGTGGACCCATTATAAATACGATCTCTTACGTCAGTTAAGGTGTGGCCCAAATAAATCAGGTTGGGCTTTATCTGGATTACTGGAGTCTTTTATAAGCAGAGTGAAAGACAGCAAAGTCATAGGGAGAAAGCAGAAGTAACAGAACCCAGAGAAACCAGGAGAGGCTACCATGTGCATTGCCATGTGACAATAGCCAACCCCAGCATGCCACAGTCTTCTGAGAAAAGGTATCACCTTAGTGACACCTTGATCCTGGACTTCTCCTAGCCTCAAAACTCTGAGCCAATAAATTCCCATTGTTTAAGCCAACCTATTGCATACTATTTTGCTCTGGGAGTTAGGAGAACTAAAACATTAAGTAATCGTTCCCATTTTACAGATGAGTAAACTGATCCCCATAAGGATAAATAATTGCTCAAGGTCACACAGCAGGTAAATGAAAATACAAGTCTGTTTGTCCTCAAAACTTCTGCCCTTCCTGACAGGCCCCAGAATTAAAGCAAAATAATGCTGGAATGTCTTCTAAGATCAACTGAACCCAATTTCCTTGTTTTACAGGAGAGGAAACTGAGGCTCACTGAGATTAAGTAAAATGTCTAGGTCAAACAACTAGTTAAAAACAAGGGGTATATCCTACAAGATCATTTTATAGTGTGCATAGCTAGATCACTTACTTTGTAGTGTCTGGAGTTGAAGTGCTTGAAAAAAAGGAAAAATGCTTATTATTCATAAGTTTATTGTCCATTTGCTCAATATCCTGTTCTTTTATGGGTCAGTAGGAAATGTTTACAAATTCAAAGTTCACTAATTTCTGTGTCAATCCTTGTGTGCCTTTTGGGGTCATCCAAAACTTAGAGCCAACCACAGATTCTTTGAAAAGAAAAAAACATTCTTGAAAAGAAATATTAGCATGTCACAGTCATTACTGCTAGATTCATTATTCTCCATATATACATATATATTTGGTGAAGTTGAATCAAAACCATCTGTGCCAGTTTGAATCTACTGTGTACCCCAGAAAAGCCATGTCCTTTAAGCCTCATTCAATATTGCTGAGTGGGAGCTTTTTTTAATTGTTTCTATAGAGATGTCACCCACCCAATTGTGGGTGGTAACTTTTGATTAGATGGTGTCCATTGAGATGCATCTCCACCCATTTAAGGTGAGGTTGCTTACTGGAGCTCTTTGAGAGGGAACCATTTTGGAAGAAGCTTCAAAGTCCATGCAGGCCTTTGGAGATAAAGAAGGAAAGTGCCTCTGGGGGAGCTTTGTGAAACAAGAAGCCTGGAGAGAAAGCTAGCAGACATCACCATGTTCACCATGTGCCTTTCCAGGTGAGAGAGAAACCCTGAATGTCATTGGCCTTCTTGAACCAAAGTATCTTTCCCTAGATGTCTTAGATTAGACGTTTCTATGGAGCCTTGCTTTAATTTGGCCATTTTCATAGCCTTAGAACATATAAAATTTGCAACTTAATAAATTCCCCATTTTAAAAGCAGTTCCATTTCTAGTATATCACATTCCAGCAGCTTGCAAACTAGACCACCATCCAAAATTCTTTCTTTCCAATAAGTTCTCAAACACCTTCCAAATTTCTTATGTCCTAAGACATAAGACATAAGTTAACTGAGGCTCAGTTTGGTTAAGTAATTTACCCAGTGTCAGACAAGCTGTTGAGAAACAGAACTGGAATTCCATTTTTTTTTCCCTATCACCCTGCAAGACCAGAGAACCCTCATGAAAATTAATAAAACTTGATAATTGGGTTTTGCAGGAGCTCTAAGATTAAATTAGATGTGTGAAAAATTAAAAAGATTGAATCTAACAGAGAAAGCTCTAATAGAAAATATATTTTCTTTTGGCTGAAGGTAAAATATCTTCATGTTAATTCTACCCTCAAACATACATTGGGACTCATAAATAGTAGGACTATCAATTTGTCCTTTTTTTTCTTTTCAACAGAGAAAGTGGATGATTCAGTAGGTATGGAAGAAATGTCCCCTGTCTGTCTAGTGAAAAAAAGTACCACTAATCACAGCACATGAAACAGTCTATGCCACTAACTAATCTGCTACTCTTGGTATCAATACTTCTCCCATTTCACTATAAGGAAGAGGAAAAACAGAAGAATACAAATCTTGAGAGCAGAACTCTGATACTTGCTCCTAATGCATAAAGATCTTGTAAATTCAGCTTTTTCAACTTTTAGAAAAAGAAAAATACCCAGTCTGCTTAATGCAATTTGTATATATATATATATATATATATATATATATATATATATATATATATATATATATATATATATTAGCATTATATTTCCATGTTTCAGCACATTGTTATAGGATAGGTAGAAAGTCCCAGACTGAAATATCAGAATTTTGTCATTCCTTTGAAATAAGGAAGCAACTCATTTATGAGAATTAGAGCCAACTTGATGATTTGTTGTAAATTTTAAGTTTTCTGGCTCCAAATTTGTGTAACACACTCATGGTCCTTGAAACTGGCTGATGGACACATCATGGAAGTTTACTGTACTATTTTCTATACTGTTTTGTGCGTGTGTGTTAGTAAATTTTCAAGAAAAACTTTAAAAAAAATCCTCATGTAAGCTAGGAGGAACAACATTCATTTTCACATTGAGAAACCTGACTACTCGAAATGGGAAGGGTTTGGCTGGGCCAGCAAAAAACCTGTAGAGAATGATTATGAAACAACTCTCTCATTTCTTTTAAATTTTGGCTATGCTGATTTCCTCTTCCAAGAAATTATATTAATGTTCTAAATAGCCATTTCAAATCCCTTCTGGGACGTGGCATGGTTTAAGAAAATAAACCATTACACCCAGCTCCTGCTTCTTTCATGTGATATGATCTCAAACATAGAACTCTGACAATGTTCTTCAGGTCTTCATTGTTCTTAAGGAAACACCCTGCTAATGGATAATAAGCACGTGATGGTGTCATTCTGAGGACTGAGGGCTGTTAGTGGTTTTAAAAATCCCTTACACAAATAACATTAGTGGAAACCAAATGATAAGCAATAAGTATTCAACCCAGCATGTCAACCTGCTTACATTTTTCTTTATTTCCCCCTATTCTTCTTTGCATATATCTATATCAGTCTCTACATAATGTCGGAGCCCTGGTGTAGACAAGCTTTTGCAATGAAAAGAGATTTAAATGGATTTATTAGGCCACATCTATGTTTTCTTAATATGGATTCATATTAATAAATGGATAAACAACCTCTTTACACGCTTACTTTTTTTCATTTAACTCTCAAAACAACCTTACTGTGTATCTATTATTATTGGGACTATACAGATGAGGAATTTGAAGTTTGGGTTAGCAAAGGACACAAAGCTAATATTGTCAGGTCTGCTTCCCTCCAAAATTAGTATTAGTATCAAAACTATTAACTTCCCAAACATAAGTCATTTGCACATCATTTTCACAATGCCTGCCATATATGCATTCAACCCTTGAACTACTAGTGACTTACACTTTTTCCTTAAATAAATTTAACTTTCTTTTTTGCTGGTGGCTTTCTTTTTTCTTAGCGAAGGAGAATCTCTAGATGGAAATAAACAGAAGCAAAATTTGCTGCAGATTTACTGAGTACCAGTCTCAGTAAAAGATAGTGTTTTAGTTTCCAAATAATACAGTAGGTTGGCTTAACAGCAAGAACTTTTGGCTCATGGTTTCAGAGGCTACAAGGCTTGCTTCCACCTGGGTCAGTATTTTCTGGCTGGCCAGCAGTCTCCAGGGTTCCTTGGCTTTTCCATCACATAGCAATGCACCTGGTGGTGTCTTCTCCTTTCTTATGCAGATTCTGCTGACTTCGAGCTTCCGGCTACTCCCCATGGCTTCTCTCTCCATGTGACTTTCACTTTGTTTATAAAGTACTCCAGTAATCTGGATTAAAGCCCAACCTGACACAGTTGGACCACATGGTAACTGAGGTTAAATATTGAAGAGATCTTTCTTATTTAGAATGAGCCCATTCCCCCCAACAGAAGGTGGACCAAGACCAAGAACATGTCCAAACTGGGGTACACAATTCAACCCACCAGAGATGGTCCATGTTAGCAGTTCTCAAAGTGTGGTCCCCAGACCAAAAGTAACAGCATCACCTGGGAACTTGTTAGAAATACGAATGCTTAGGCCTGTAGCAGACATGCTGAATGGGAACCTCAAGAGGTGGTACCCCAGCCTGAGGCACACCTGTCTGAGAACCATTGCATTATATATCTTTTCTTATTTGATTTTCACAACTTCTTTATGAACTAAGTACCATTTACTACTCTTGCCATCACAGATGAGGAAACCAAGGGTCAGCATAAACTGAGGCCAGTGTGACAGCAAATGTTGGGAGCCAGGACTCAAAACCATGTCTGCCTGATTCCAAAGTTCTTTTCACAATATCACATAGACTCAAAGGGGGATGGAAGGAAATCCTTTTGTGGTGCATACACACACAGGGTATTTTATGTTAAAGAGATAATATACAGATTGATTATATATGTCAATCATGGCTTTAATATACAATTAATAGTTTATTTTAAAGGGATATTGAAATGCAATATGTTTTTGTAAAAAGAAAGAAAGAAAACTGCTGCTTCCAGGAAAGATCTTTCTTATACAAATTGGTGGGAGATGAACAGGAGTTGGAAAAATTGCTTGCCAGATCTAAATTGGTACCTATATTATTCCTTTCTGCTGAAATTAAATTTACTTAAGTACAGCTCAGTGGATGTTTACGAGTCAAAATGTGTTTATATTTAATTAGATATTCATATATGCTTTAGTTCAATCTTAGTTTCCTCTTCTGTGATGGTGGGAGTAAGAAACAGTATTTAGTTCACAGGGTTTAAGAATTAAGGCTCCATCTTGTTTAAGAGATTAGGAATTAAAAACTAATTAGCAGTAGTGTTTTTGTAATTATTTCCTTTGCAGGAAGGAGAGGGGAATAACACATTTACGTTACGGAGTCCCCAGTGTTATGGACTGAATTGTGTCCCCTCCAAAAAGTTCTGTTGACGTTCTAGCCCCAGTACCTCAGAAGATGAGCTAATTTGGGAAGGAGGGTTGTTCAGGTGGAATTAGGTAAATTAAAATGAGGACATACTGGAGTTGGGTGGGACCTTAAGCCAATAGGAACAGTGTCCCTTATAGGAAGAAGAAAATTGAACACAGACTGAGGGGGAACACCACAGATTACTGGCAAGACTCCACCAGAAACCAGGAGCGAGGCAAGGAACAGATTCTTCTCTCCAGACTTCAGAAGAATCATAGATGGCTTGAATTCAGATTCTGGCCTCCATAACTATGAGACAAGAAATCTCTGCTGTTTCAAATCATCTAGTTTGTGGCACTTTGCTATGCAGTCCCCTTGCCATCTCAGTTACTCTGTAAAGAAGATGACCTCAAATACTACCGCGCAGTCAATAGCTGGAAGGAATGCAGATGAGTCTATGAACAGTGAGAGCTTCAGCACAGCCTAATAAAGGAAATAACCTATGACCTAAGGTTTCTCTACCAGCAGCTCAGCTTCTTATGATTGTAAATTATAATTCATCCTCTTTGACCTTACCCAAACTACAGGTCTGAGAAGAGCTGAGAGCCCTTTACCAAGATGATAAAACAAGCTCAACAGGCCCTAATCACTAATACAACATTTTGAAAATCAGTCCAAATTCATTACTGGCATTTAATGTTATCTTGTTAGACACAAATTGCATCATTTCTAAGTTCTGTTAAATGGACATGAAACATGGAAGTTTTTCTTTTCCTTCACATCAATAAAACAAGTGCCAGTATGGATTGTCCTCTGGCCACAAAAACAACTCGCTTTGCTGTAGATCTGAATACTCTAATGGCATTCATTAAGACATGATTCTACCAGTCTATTGATATTCATAAATCCCAGTCCTAGTGCAATCAGTATGACTGAGTGCCTCCTTTGTGGTTCCAGAAACTGAACTCTAATTTGGGTTGATGTGCAAAGAAGACAATGCATACTTTGAAAAGGACTGGGGCTGATCCAGCCACGCCCAGAATTAGGGCCCTGGTAACCTTTCTGAGGAAAACACAAACCTTCTAAATAGCTCAGTGTTTACATTTGTCAAGAGCTACACCTGGTGAAATGTTCCAAGTTTCTCATATTGTCTCTTATTAACCTTTCACTTCCCTACACTCTTCAGTTCTCTGAATTAGGCACTTGAGCACTCTAGATCAAATTAAGGCAGAAGAAAGGTGCTGAAAATAGATGATAATTAATACTTTAAAATATCACCTTAGGTGTGAGACTAAAGCAAAAAATGTTTGTTACAAAATTTATATTTTGACTAGAGCATTTCCTAATATAACTCATGTAGATAGTTTGATTGAATGTCATAAGTACTTGGAATCTCAGGTAGCACATGAGATTTTGTTGGTTTGTCCAGAGTGA
>PVIY010062255.1:0-10931 GCA_004026745.1 Myrmecophaga tridactyla | reverse complement strand
AGACACTTCTCAATTTACAGTCCTTTGTTCTTACTCTGTGCTTTCAAACCTCTTATCTGAAATCCCTGAAATGCTTAGTTCTTTAACCCATCATGACTATAAATTGTCATAACTTTAAAATGAAGGAGATATGATTACAGTTCATTTTAACTTTGTGGTAATATGACGACTATATTAAAATTGCATATTTTAAAGATGTTTGCTGTTTAATTACTCTTACAACTTTTGTTCAATGATGTTTGACAAATGAGAATTTTTTTTTTAATTGCCAGGAGTTTCTGACTTTTGTTCACATATGTAAAAATGACTAAAATCCTGACTCACTGGTGGTCTCAAGTGACACAAGGATCCCAGCAATGTGTTCACAAGCACACTGAGCACGATTGAGCATAGCACAGATTTTCAAGCTTCATTGTCCCAAACTCTATATAGATTTGGCAAATGACCTGAAATTTAGAAAGAGAATTTTTAATTAGATAAAACGATAAAGAAAGAGAGGGAGGAAGAAAGAAAAGTTAAGAGAAAAGAAAAGAAAAGAAAAACTGGATCTAGTGTCTTTTTCTTTGCCACTTTAGGTTTTCCAGAAGGGAAAAATTCATGGACAAGTCTTATCAACTGTTACAAATGCATTGTCATTTCAGTTACGATGACTATTTCTTTGTGTTCTAAATCATCAGTTTATTATATATTTGTAAGCTGATAAATGAGTTGGTTTGATGAGCTGTATTAAGTACAGGAAATAATAATATCATAATAATTAAAGCAGATTCTTTTCCTCTGGTCATTTTTGTGTTCTTTGTAGCCCATAACCTAGATCTGTTGCATTCGTTTGTGTCTGCTGTGTGTTCTAGAAAGAAAGAAGGTAAGAGAAAAAAGGGAAGGAGAGAGGGAAGGACAGAGGAAAGGAGGAAAGAGAAAGAAGAAAGAAACTAACTCCATTTTCTGCACTCTCCCTGAGCAACTTCTTTGTTTTTATTTATGTGTTCTGTGAATCTTGGAAATATTTGTGTTTCTTTTCTTTTCCTTTGGCTACTAGGAACTCCAAAACAAATTTGAAACATCTGTAAATACATTGGGTATAAAGAGAATTTCTTATTTACTCTTGCTTTTCAAAAATATGAGTGAACATTGGACATGAGAAACTACCTTTTATTGGAAAGAGAAGATCTGTTCTCCACAGATCAATTTCTTGACAGGAAAAAAAAAGGTTGTATTAATAATAGTGATTGCTAAGTGCTAGCAGTGTTCAAAGTGATTTATAGATATTTACTCATTTAGTCCTCATAACAATTCTATGAAGTAGGTGTTATCTCCATTTTGCAGTTGAGAAAACTGAGTCACAGAGAGCTAAATATTTTGCCCAAGTTACATGGTTAGTAAATACCAGAGCTCCAGATTTAACATGCTCTGAACCAATGTACTGTTAACCAAGTGAGGTTAATATACAGAATGCATTTCATAAGGCTGGCCCCACATTTGTTTCAGAGCTTCCCAGCAGTCAAACAAAAAGAGGAAACATGATTATTTGTAAGAGTTACATATATGTAAGATTAAAGTGAAGAAATTATTCAGGGGGAGTGCAACTTTCCCAGGTACTAGGTCCTAAGAAAATTTCTTTGGATCTTCATAAAATTGAGGCCATATGACTTTGTGAGCAATATTTTCCATAACAACCCCACAGTAAATGGCATGAAGCCTTTTCTTTTCTTTTTATTTTTTTTTACATGAAAAGTCTATAAGGAATCAAATCTTATTCTGGTGTGTGACCCTTTAGTTGTATGGCTTGATCCAAGGATAGCTTATACATTGATTAGGTGAGTGGATGAATATCCTTCTAAGTTTGTTTAAATGGAAGATTCCCCAGCCTCAACAAAGAGGAGAACCTCTAAGGGTCCTTTTCTCTTTAAAATTCCATGATTCTATGGAATTGAGTGCCATAAAACTTCAGGATTATAGAATTCCAATTTTCATATTCTACTTTCTAAATGAATTGATATAACAGTATAGTGCTATACCTGTATGACAGTATTATTATTGTAATAAAAAATGAAAAACTAGGGAGGACCCTTGGGGATAGCAGCTCTCTTTAACCAGGTCAGACCTTCCTCATTGTTATATGCTTTCCCTTTCTCTACCTTTTTACCAACCATTGTCATTTCCAAAATAGTATAGTGCTATGTTTTAAGCATAATATTTTAACTTTCATTCAATCTTATTGTAGGAAATTTGGAAAATATAAATAAGCATTAAGAAAAAATTAAGGGAGGGTGGGGCAAGATGGTGGCATAGTGAGGTGTGGAGTTTAGTTCGTCCTCCGAAGCAGCTAGTAAATACCCAGGAACTGTGCAGAACAATTGCTGGGAGGACATCAGTGGTGTGACACACAGTGTAAACCAGTCTAGACCAGGTGGAACAGCTATAGATCCCATACAGAATTCTAAGTCTCACAAAACAAGGAGGCTGGCGCCTCTCCCCCATGGGCATGGCAGGCCAGTTCCCTGAGGGGAAAAGAAACAGACTTTACTAGTTGCAAGGGCCTAGCTCAATCAAGCTCTAATTATGGAATTAGTTAACAAATTCTGATTACTGAAAACAGGCCCTGAGCACAGATAACCCTGGAATAAGCATTAAAGGAACCAGCTGTTTTTGCCCTGGCAGAGAGGGATCAGGGCTAATGGAAACAAAGCAAACAGAACAAAAACTAGAAGCTTTTTAAGTTGGACAGCACAAAATACTAGGAAAAGGCTGAACCCCAAGAAAAGGGGGCACATAGAGCCTGAGGATACCTAGAGCCATGTATCAACTCAAGCTTTTGATTGGCAGGCCTGGGGAGCAGGACATTCAACTCTGAAAAGGCTTTTTCTTTTTAAACCTTTTAATAGCTCATTAGATAGAACTCCAAGCACTCGCAGGCTCCAGCACTGCCCCAGGCAAGGGTGGAACTAAGGTATGTCTGAGAGACAAAGTAACCAGTCAGGTGAAAGAAGTTAATTCCCTAAAGGACATATCTTCCCCTAAGAAAAGGGAGGTGGGGCCTAGCTCAGGTGGAGGACCTCATTCAAGGAATTCAGGCCCTAGGGGCTAGACAACAGGAACAATCAAAGCTATTGCAGGTGGTCTCAACTATGCCCCTGGCAGGGAAAATCTGCTGAAACTAAAGACACTGCATTGCTTTATACTGGTGGGAAACTGCAGGTAGGCAAGCACCACATGCTGGGCAGGATAGGAAAAGTGCAGAGTATAGAGGCTTCATAGAATGTCTGACAACCTGCTGGGTCTACCCTCAGGGAAAACTGATACTGGCTACTCTCTCCTGTTGAGACATGGTCCTGTCTGGTCTGGGAAAATCTGACTGGGATCGATAGTACCTGAGGAGAACCTCCTAAAAAAAAAGGCTCCATATAGGAAGGGCAAGAAACAGAAAAACAAGAACTGAAAAGTTCTAATTACTTAAACAGAACCTATGCTAGAGGTCTAGAATAAGTTGCACCGAATGTCAAAAACAGATGGAGAACAAAGCCATCCAGCAAGAAAACCTTAGGTAAAAGAGTGAAAACAACCTCCAGAATAAACTAATTAAGTAAATCAAATACTAGATGTGAGCAGAAAATAATGAGTCATATTAGGCAAATCTAAGATATGGCCCAGTCAAAGGAACAAACCAACATTTCAAATGAGATACAGGAGTTGAAACAGCTAATTAAGAATGTTCAAACAGGTATACAAAATCTCATCAGAAATCAAATCAACGTTGAGGGAGGATATAGAGAAGACATTGGGTGAACATAAGGAAGGACTTGAAAGTTTGAAAAAAATCACAGAATTTATGGAAATGAAAGGCAGTAGAAGAGATGAAAAAACAAAACAATGGAAACCTACAACAATAGATTTGAAGAGAGATTTTAAAAGGCAGAAGAAAGGTTTAGTGAACTAGAAGACTGGACTTCTGAAATCTGACACACAAAAGAAAGTACAGGGAAAAGAATCGAAAAATATGAGCAGATTCTCAGGGAACTGAATAACAACATGAAGCATATGATTATACATGTTTTGTGTGTCCCAGAAGGAGAAGAGAAGGGAAAAGATGCAGAAAGATTAATCAAGGAAATAATCACTGAAAATTTCCCATGTCTTATGAAAGATCTAAAATTACAGATTGAAGAAGTGCAGCATGCCCCAAACAGAATAGGTCCAAATAAACATACTCCAATACTCTTACTAATCAGATTGTCAGGTGTCAAAGACAAGGAGAGAATGTTTAAAGCAGCAAGAGAAAAGCAGTCCATCACATAAAGGTAAGCTTGATCAGACTGTGTGGATTTCTCAGCAGAATCCATGGAGGTGAGAAGGCACTGGTATGATGTGTTTAATTTTCTAAAAGAGAAAAACAGGCAACCAAAAATTCTATAGCCAGCAAAACTGTCCTTCAAAAACAAAGGGGAGATTAAAATATTTTCATGCAAACAGTTACTGAGAGATTTTGTGACTAAGAGACTGGCTCTACAAGAAAAACAAAAGGGAGCACTACAGGCAAATAGGAAAAGACAGGAGAGAGAGAGAGGTCTAGAGAAGAGTGTAGAAATGAAGGATATCAGTAATGGTAAAAAGATAAAAAAAAATAGATATGAGATATAAAATCCAAAAGATTTTATGGTAGAAGAAAGTACTGCCTTTATAGGAATAACATGTTAATGGATTAAACTCCCCAATAAAAAAGCATAGATTGGCAGTATGCCTCTGAAGGGCAGTGTGGTGGTTCTACATGATGCTAGGGGTGAGGTTGCCATACGATCTTACTAACCTGCTGCTAGGTCTGTACCTGGAGGAACTGAGAGTGGGGACATGAATGAACATTTCCATAGTGGTGTTTATGGCAGCAGTGTCCCTGATTCTCAATGGATGGAGATGGCCTAAGGGTACAATGACTGAGATGGAGGTGGGGACTGAGGTGTTTCCATACAGTGGACTACTGAGCAGCTGAAAGAAGGAATGGAGTTATAAGGCCTGCAACTAGGTGAATGAACTTTAAGGAGAATATATTGAATGAAATGGCAGAAACAATAAGACAAATATTATCATGCCTCATTCATATGGACTAAATCTCATGTACAAACTCGGTGAATTGAAGTTGAGAGCATGGGTTATTGGGTCGGGAACTACTGTTAAGGGCCCTAGATTGTAAGTTTTTACAGCAGTCACATATATTCAGGAGTTGTAACTCTTATTTTTAAATTCTGAGATATTGAGTTGTTTGTATATAACCTGGCCATTCCCAGAAACTTTGGGTATTTGTGCAACACCTGAGACTCAAGAGTTAGAGCTCTGAAGCTATGAAAGTCAGCATTACCCCATGCAGAAACTGTTTAAAAAGTTGAAAGAGTGATCAGACTTTGATTAGAGATATGAATGAAACTGATCCAGTTATGACTAAAATAAATCAAAATACAGGGTAAAGGATTATATGGTCCATATTTTGAAACTTCAGCTTCTGTGTGAGATCAAAGGGAGAGGTGTTTATTTGGTGCAAAATTTATATTTTGGATAGCACATTACCTAATTTAACTTGTATAGTCAATTTAGTTGAACACCATAAGTACATAGAATCTTGAATAGGACATGAGATCTTACTGGTTTGTACAAGTTAGTATGATGCCCCATTATATCCCAGAGTAATTTGGGGAGTGAATAAAAAAGTATTTGCAACGTCCCTGTCATGGTTAGGAACATGTGTCAACTCAGCCAAGTTGTGGTAGCTGTTTATCTGATTGGGCAAGTACTGGCCTGTCTGTTGCAATGAGGACATTTCATAGGATTAGGTCATGATCACTTCAGCTGCATCCACAGCTGATTCCATTTGTAATCAGCCAAAGGGGAGTGTCTTCTACAATTAGTGATGCTAAATCTAATCACAGGAAGCCTTTTAAGGAGGACTCAGAGGAGACAGGCCCCATTCCTGCTTCGGCTGGTGAGCCTCTCCTGCAGAGTTCATCCAGACCCTCCATCGGAGTCCTCGGCTTCACAGCCTGCCCTGTGGATTTGGACTCTGCATTCCTGTGGTCACGTGAGACACTTTTATACATTTTATATTTGCAAGTGTTCCTTGTTGATTCTGTTTATCTAGAGAACCCTAACTAATACAGTCCCCTTCAGAGACTAGGTAGAAAGGAGGAAATATTCAACTTCTCTATTTGGGGAATTCCTGATATTCTTGCAAGCAGTGGGGCAACCAAAACAAAAGGCTGAGCCCTTGATCTTGGGGTTTGCCTTTATGAAACGTATGCCTGAAAATGATAAGCTAAGTTTGGTTATAATTATGCCTAAGAGTCACTCCCAGAGAACCTCTTTTGTTGCTCAGATGTGGCCTCTCTCTCTCTACACCAACTTGGCAGGTGAACTCTCTGCCCTCCCCCCCCATATGGAACATGACTCCCAGGGGTGCAAACCTCCCTGGTAACATGGAACAGAAATCCCAGGATGAGCCAGACCTGGCATCATGGGGTTTGAGACAGACTTCTTGATCAAAATGAGGGGGAGGGAAATGAGAAAAAATAAAGTTTCAATGCCTGAGGGTTTCCAAACAGAGTTGAGAGGTTATCCCGGAGGTTATTCTTATGCATTATGTAGATGTCCCTTTTTAGTTTATGGTATATTGGAGTGGCTGGAGGGAAGTACCTGAAACTGTTGTACTCCAGTAGCCTTGATTCTTGAAGATTATTGTATAATGATATAGCTTTTGCAATGTGATTCTGTGGTTATGAAACCTTGTGTCTGATGCTCCTTTTATCCAGGGTATGGACTGATGAGCAAAAAAAAAAGGTGGGGGATAAAAATAAATAATGGGGGAATAAAGGATAAAATGAAAAAAACTTGGGTAGATGGAAATACTAGTGGTTGAGAGAGAAGAGTAAGGGATATGGGATGCATGTGGTTTTTCTTTTTTCTTCTTTCTTTTTGGAGTGATGCAGATGTTCTAAAAATGATTATGGAGATGAACACACAACTGTCTGATGATATTGTGAACCATTGATTGTACACCATGTATGGACTGTGTGTGAAGATTTCTCAATGAAAATATTTTTTAAAAAACAAAAACACAGACTGGCAGTATAGATTAAAAAATCAGATCTGTCTATATGCTCTGTACTGGAGACTCACTTTAGACACAAGGACAAAAATAGGTGAAAGTGAAAAGATGTTTCATGTATACAAGAATCAGAAAAGAGCAGGGGTATCTATACTAATATCTGAAAAATTAAACTTCAAATGTAAAGCAATTAAAAGAAACAAAGAAGGACACTGTATTAATAAAAGGAACAATTCAATGAGAAGACATAGCAATCATAAATATTTATGCACTGAGCTGCAGTGCTCCAAAATATGTGAGGCAAACACTGACAACACTGAAAGGAGAAATAAAAGCCCCTAACATAATATTTGGAAACTTCAATTCCCCACTCTCATCACTGGATAGACCATCTAGACAGAGGATCAATAAGGAAACAGATTTTGAATAATACAATGAATGAACTAGACTTAATAGATATTTACAGATCATTACACTCTGCAACAGCAGGATGCACATTTTTCTTAAGTGCTCATGGAACATTCTCAAGGATAGATCATATGCTGGGTCACAAAGCAAATCTAAATTTTAAAATATTGAAATCATATAAAACACTTAGATCATAATGAAATGAAGTTTGAAATCAATAACAAGCAGAGGGCCAGAAAATTCACATATATATTGAGGCTAAACAACACACTCTTAAACAACCAGTGGGCCAAGGAAGAAATTCCAAGATAAATCAGTTAATATCTTAAGGTGAATGAAAATGAAAACACAACATATCAAAATTTATGGGATGCAGCAAATGTGGTACTGAGAGGGAAATTTATTCCCTTAATTCTTATATTAAAAAATAAGAAAGGGGTTAAGGATAGTTGAGTGGTAGAATTCTTGCCTACCATGAGGGAGACCCAGCTTCAATTCCCAGCCCATGCACTGTTCTCCCTCCCCTAAAAATCAACAAACTGATTTTCAATAATGGGATAGTCACATAGAAAAAGAATGAAATGTGACCTCCACCATACAGCATACAAAAAAAGAAGAATGAACAAAAATCAAGGAATTAACTGCTCACTTGGAAGAACTAGAGGAAGAACAGCAAACTAACCCCAAAGCAAACAAAAGGAAAGAAAGAATGAAGATTAGAACAGAAATAAATGAAATTGAGAACATGAAAACAATTGAGAAAATCAACAAAACCAGAAATTGGTTGTTTGAGGGAAAAAAAAATCAGTGGGCCCTTAGCCAGGTTGAAAACAAAAGAGAGAGGATGCAAATAAATAAAATCACAAGTGAAACAGGAAACATAAAGCCCCATAGAAATAAAGGAGGTAATGAGAGGATACTATGAGCAACTATATACTAATAAACTAGACAACATAGATGAAATGGACAACTTCCTTAAAAGGCATGAACAACCAACATTGACTCCAGAAGAAATAGACGACCTCAACAACCAATCACAAATAAAGAGATTGAATCAGTTATCAAGAAATTCCCAATAAAGAAAAGTCCAGGACCAGCTGGTTTCACATTTGAATTCTACTAAGCATCTAAGAAAGAATTAGTACAGATCCTGCTCAAACTCTTCAAAAAAATTGAAGAAGGGGGAATGCTACCTAACGTGTTCCATGAAGCCAACATCACCCTAATACCACAGTCAGACAAAGATACTACCAGAAAAGAAAATTACAGTCCAATCTCTTTAAAATATATACATGCAAATATCCTCAACAAAATACTTGCAAATCAAATCCAGCAGCACATTAAAATAGTTATACACCATGACCAAGTGGGATTTATTCCAGGTACTGCAAGGCTGGTTTGACATAGAAAATCAGTGAATGTAATACAACATATCAATAAATAAAAGCAGAAAAACCACATAATCATATCAATTGATGCAGAAAAGATATCTGACAAAATTTAACATCCTTTCTTGCTGAAAACACTTTCAAGGTTAGTGAACATCCTCAATATGATAAAGGGAATATATGAAAAACCCACAGCTAACATCATCCTCAATGGGTAAAGACTGAAAGCGTTCCTTCTAAGATCAGGAACAATACAAGGACGCCCACTGTCACCATTGTTATTCAACATTGTGCTGGAAATTCTAGCCAGAACACTTAGACAAGAAAAATAAATAAAAGGCATCCAAATTGGAAAGGAAGAAGTGAATCTCTCACTGTTTGTAGATGACAAGATACTAATATCAAAAATCCCCCAAAATCTACTAGAGCTAATAAATGAGTACAGCAAGGTGACAGGTTACAAGATCAATACCCTAAAGTCAATAGT
The DNA here is from genome assembly GCA_004026745.1 of Myrmecophaga tridactyla. NCBI lineage: Eukaryota > Metazoa > Chordata > Mammalia > Pilosa > Myrmecophagidae > Myrmecophaga > Myrmecophaga tridactyla. The sequence continues at coordinate 1,564 of PVIY010062255.1, read as the reverse complement.
GTTTCTATACATTAGTGATGAGTAATCTGAGGAGGAAATCAAGAAAAAAATTCCATTTATAATAGCAACCCAAAGAATCAAATATTTAGGAATAAATTTAACTAAGAATACTAAAGAACTATATGCAGAAAACTATAAGAAATTGCTAAAAGAAATCATAGAAGACCTAAATAAATGGAAGGGCATACCCCTGGATTGGAAGACTAAATATAGTTAAGGTGTCAATTCTACACAAATTGATATTTAGATTCAAAAGAATACCAATTAAAATCCCTACTTACTTTGCAGAAATAGTAAAGCCAATAACCAGATTTATCTGGAAGAGCAGGGTGCTCTGAATAGCTAAAAATATTTTGAGAAAGAAAAAGGAAGTGGAGGTCCCACACTACCTGACTAAAAGCTATAGTGGTCAAAACAATATGGGACTGGCATAAAGACAGATATACCAACTAATGGATTCACATTGAGCGTTCAGAAATAGATCCTCTTATCTATGGACAATTGATCTTTGATAAGGCAGTGAAGTCATCCTACCTGGGATAGAGCAGCCTCTTCAATAAATGGTGTTTGGAGAATAGGATATCCATACAAAAAAGAGTGAATGAGGATCCATGTCTCACACCCTATAAAAAAAATTAACTTATGGTGGATCAAACACCTAAACATCAGAGCTAAAACCACAAAACTTTTAGAAGAAAATAAAGAGAAATATCTTATAAATCTTGTAATAGGAGACAGTTTCCCAGACTTTACACTCAAAGCATAAGCACTGAGAAAAGAAATAGACAAATGGGATCTCCTCAGAATTGAACACTTTTGTGCAGCAAAGAAGCTTGTCAAGAAAGTTAAAAGTAAACCTACACAATTGGAAAACATATGTGCCAGTTTGAAAGGATTTATGTGCCCTAGAAAAGCCATATTTTAATCCTAAACAATCTTGTGAAAGCAATGGTTTCTTCTAATCCCTATTCGGTACTATAGGTTGGAAACTTGATTAGGCTATATCCACGGAGATGCAACTCAATTAATTGTGGGTATTAAACCTGGTTAGATGGAGATGTGTCTCCACCCATTCTACATGGGTCTTGATTAGTTTACTGGAATCCCTATGAAAGAAGTATTTTGGAGAAAGCTTCTAATGCTGCAGAACCACGAAGCAGAGAGTCCACTAGCCAGTGACTTTTGGAGATGAAGAAGGAAAATGCCTCCAAGGGAGCTTCATTAAGCAAGAGGTCTGGAGAGAAAGCCAGCAGATGCCACCATGTTCACCATTTGCCCTTCCAGAAATGCTGAATGCCATCATCCTTCTTGAACCAAGATATCTTTCACTAGATGCCTTAGATTGGATATTTCTATAGACTTTTTTTTTTATTTAAAAAAATATAACAACAAACACTTTCTTAATTTTGATCATTCTGTTCTACATATATAAGCAGTAATTCACAATATCATCACATAGTTGCATATTCATCATCATGATCAATTCTTAGAACATTTGCATCTAGTCAGAAAAGAAATAAAAAGAAAACAGAAAAAAATTCATAAATACCATACCCCTTACCCC
>PVIY010062254.1:0-10932 GCA_004026745.1 Myrmecophaga tridactyla | reverse complement strand
AGGGTTAACGACAGGAGATGGCCTCACAGAACCGGACTGTGTGAGAGCAATGAAGACCCTAAGAGGCCGGGTGGTCGCAAGCACGATGAGGCATGGCAAGGCGGGAGGTGGGGGCAGCTAGGGGGCCTCTACCCACAGAGGGCAGTAAAGATGGCTGATAGCCCCAAGACACTGCTGGGGGCAATACGGATGGGCAGCCAAGAAGGTTATGCTTAATCTATCCCATCAAGAGAAACCAAGGATGGATAATCATGAGGCTGAGGGTGGCTACTCCAGTAAAAAGGCACAATCTCTTTGCCAATTTCTGGATCTGAGCCTGTTTCTTGACCTGCTCCTCACTGACTTTAGGGAAGGGCAGGCCCCTAGGAGGAAGCCTCTGTAATAACACTCAGCTGATACACAGCATCCCAGAAGAAATGGCAGAAATTAGGTCCACCCTTAAAAGATAAAAGATGTGGCGGGGGCTGGGGGGATGGCGCTTATATTTTCATTCAATTCACCAGTATGACCTTTAAAATACCCAGTGGATCTCGGAGGATAACAGTGCCTGACCCTGGACTGAAGCTGCTGTGCCAGACGTGGTATCTTCACTAGAGCAGAGTAACACTGCCAATGGCATGTTCCACTGGTTTTGGGAACGTGTTCTCTGATCAAACAGTTCACATTCACTGGGAACAGACGACAGTAGGGCATGGCCACAGCACGGTGCCATCCTCCTTCCCTCTGTTATAACGCAACCCAAACGGCCCAGACCAGGAGACACCCTACAGGACCTCACACTGGCCATTGCAGTGATCGCTGCTTCCCTCTGTTGACCAGCTAACTGAACTTGGTGTGGAAGCCTTGATAAGAAAAAGTCCCTTCAAGAAGTGGGAGATAAACACAATGATGATTTAGGGACTTGCCTCATCAGTGGAATCTTTAAGAGTCCAGTGGTCTTGGACAAGCTGAAACATCCCCGACAAAGCAGAGGACAAAGGATTGCACCTCACACCTCCCATTACAAGATAGAAAGCACAATACCCGGCAGGCCTGTTGGGGTTTGGAGGCACCATATTCCAGACCTGGTAATGTTGTTCCTCTTTCTATACTGGGAAACATGAAATGCTTCCAGGTTTGAGTGGGAACCAGGGCAGAAAAGGACTCTGCAGTTGGTCCAGGCTGCAGAGCAAGCAGTCTTGTCCCTTGAGCTACGTGTTCCAGTAGACCCAAGAAGACTGTGGAATTTGTATTGGTAACACATGCCACCAGGATGTTTTATGCATGCCCCACTAGGAGAATCACAATGGAAACTCTTCAGGTTCTGAAGCAAGGCTGTACCATCTGCAGTGGAGGATTATGCATCATTAGAAGATGCACTGGTGCACTGCTGATTCCTGATACACATGGAACCCCTGGCTGTGGGTGCTGACGGGACCATGAGGCCAGAACTGGCCATCAAGAGGCGGCTCTGTGATGCACATCGGTGTCAGCTAGAACCTTCCTCCATGATGTGACTAACCTCCAGCTAATATTTCAAGAAGCATCCCCCCACCTATAATTTCCAGGAAACCCACCGAGCCCACCCCAGCCCACACACCAGTCACAGGACTCCTCTTGCCTTCCAGCGGTTACAGCCCAGCAGCTGCAATGCTGCAATAACTCCCCTTACCCAGCACCCACACTGTGGCACGCATGACCACGGGGCACCTAAAACTTCAGCCCTGCTAATGAAGAGCTGCCAATCCCCCACTTAGCCCCTGTTTATAAACCAACCAAATAAAACCTTGCCAACTACCCACGCTCACGCTAAACTTCCCACCAACCATCCTATATAAGCTGTCCCCCTTCTCCTGCGTAGGGCGGCCGTCCTCTTAGGCTTCAGCTCTTCTGCATGAAGACTTGCAATACAGCGCCTTTGATCGAGTTTTTGTCTCTTCTCCTCCCTCCCGGCTGAAAAGCCTGTGAGCCAGGTAGGCTCAGCAGCACTCTGTCGTAGGACAGAAGTGGTACATTCAGGATCAGGTACACGCAGGGCTGATGGGTACAAGTAAGCTGCAAGAGCAGCTAGCTAAACCCCAGGGCATTTACCACTGCTGCACTTGTGCCCCTCTCTCAGCCTACACCCAGGCATCTAGGGCTCTGTGAGGGATCCCACACGACCAGCTGAAAGACGGGGATAAAATTCAAGTTTGGTTTATAGTAGATCAGCTTGGTTTGTGGTGCATGCTAAAAATGGGCTGCAGTTGCATTATAGCAACAAGCAAATGTACATATATTTTCTCAACTCTTCATTCAGAGACATCATGGTGCAAGTTTGAAATGGCCATGTGGGAGTATTTACAAAAATCAGAAAGTGTTATAAACCAGGCGTTATTTTTTTCCTTGAAGTGTTGGTTGTGCAAGTCTCACCAACACACCGCTTATTTCAACACCACTCAGGGATGGCCTCGAAACAAGTGGTGGGAGGGAATTGTATTGGGCAGAAGTTTGGATAATGTACCTGGATGTCCACTGTATATGGAAGTAGGAGTGGTTCAGGTAAGAGTATATATGAACAAGGACAGTGAAAAATGGCTAGATGAGGGGTCTGGGATAAGGTTTGGAATCCCCCAACACAGACATGTTTTTTTTTCAACCAGAAGAGCTAGATAAAAGTGAAGGGATCTAGGGTGGTGTGAAGGTGGCTCAGTGGCAGAATTCTTGCCAGAAACCCGGGTTTGATTTCCGGTGCCTGCCCATGCAAAAAAAAAAAAAAAAAAAATTGAGGTAGACTATGGCGTAGAGGGGATCTACTTGATCTCTCATATCTTGTATGTCCTCAAGACCAGTTGTAGTGCTGGGCACTTTAGTTTGTCTCTTTAACTTTCCTCTTATAACTTTGCCCCAAGAAAAGAGCCTACCATAGTTCGGGACAGCCCTCCAGAAATTTACATGGAATCTGCCTATCTGTGGATCCCCGCTGTGCAAGGAGCCTTCTCTAGTGTCTGCTGAGACGTGCCTCTTGGATCCCATGTGGGTACTGAAGACGTTCCCGCCCCCGGAAGTGCTGCCCACCCGCCCACCGTGTCTGGGAATTGCCCGTGAAGGAAGAGTGCCCAACTACACACACCTGCCCTCCTTGCCTCATCTCAGGACAGTTCTTAAGAGCAATCCCAGTTTTGAAGCCCCCGCAGGGTCGATGGAGGCCCTTGATGAGATGAACCTGCAGCCCTAATGGCTCTCTTCCCTGTCCTGCTTCCTTCCCTTTGCCTACCGGTGTTGATCCCGAGAGCACTCCCTAAGAAACTTTCAGATTAATAACCTCCATCTTTGGGTCTGCTTCCTGGGGAAACCTGGAAGGAGTAGATGCTAACAGCTTCCCAGAAGAATGAGAAGTACCACTGTCCTTGCCAGAAGATCTGGTCACCCTATGTGTGGCCCTACCTTATACTCCTTACTTCTACAGCCAACTCTCGGGAAGATGTGTCTACTTGGAAGAAGCCTAGGAAAAGGAAGTCTTGAAAATTTAATTTTTGGCTTTCCAGCTTCTATGATATGGAAAATGATGCTAGAAAAAGGTTCGAATGGGTGTAAATTGGGTGTGTCAACTTATAGAACCTGCCATAGTCCACTCCTATGTGACTCAACCTCCCTTTATCCTTTCCATACTTAAGCATCAAACAATAATAGCAAGAACATGCTCCTAACAAAATACAATGACTCCTCCTATAAATGCAAATGCTCCCACCTTCTCCCCAAAAGAGGAAAGTAAAAAAAAGTCATCAGTTACTGCATCTATCTCTGAGTGACTCGTTTTTATTTTAGTTTAGTCACAATCCCATTTCGTTATCCTGTATCCTGAGGAGTAAGTTTTAAATTTAATACCACCAGTGCACCCTACTTGAAATAATATGGAAAAGGGAGATGGATAAAAAAGAATTCAGAGAAAAAAAATAATTAGATGGAATAATCCTCATTTCTTGCATCTGGTCACAAGTTTATTGAGAACATTCATAATTTCTTCCCTTCATTACCCATCTTGTGTTTACTGTGTGCTCATCTAGTACCTCAGCTGGGTGGGGTTTTTCCCTAGAAAAGCACCCACGGTTTTCATACCCGAGAGGGCTGAGCTTTTGGTGGTCCTGCTTGTATGAGGTTTCTGTAGGTTTCCATTAACTTCTACCTCAGGACAGGACATAACTAAAAAGCATCTCAGAGAATACCCTGGGTTACGGCACAGTCCCCTCTGTGCCCACTGGGTGGCACCGATCTTTGTCCCCCTTTGAATTCTAGATCAGTCACTTCAGCCCACATGGTAACTGTGCTTCTGCCTGTTTATTCAAAGGTTTGGGAGCCCCACCTGCCCGGGGTGCAGTCTTCACTTCCAGGTCCATGGTACATTATTTCCCCTGACGGAAGAAAGTCCGTTCATGGTTTTAAACCAGATAAAGTCAAAGAGGATAGAAACTAAAGGGTCATTAGCTGTAATTAAATAGAGAGGCCACTCCATTTTCCATTCCTTTTTGACTGGATCCATGTGTCCTGACTACTGAAGAAAAATTACCTTTAGAAGTTCAGAGAACATATCACTTCCAATAGGGCAGCTCCCCTAACGTACAGACGTCCTCCCAGCTGGTACCATAACTAAGTCATCAATAAGCCATTCTACACTTTTTAAAAAATCAGACCAATACTTGAGGATGGAGTAGGTGGTAAAATCAGTGAATCTTGTGAGCACCATTGCCTTATCCACTCTTCCCACATTTATTCTTTGCAATTGAGTCATCTCCTTTGTCAGAAGCAATGATGAATATGGGGTATCATATTGGTGAAGAAGGCAATCATTTAGAATATGTAACTTGTTGCACAAAGAAGCAATTGCAGGTAGGGTGGTTGAATCCATATCCAAAGTAAATATTGGTGAGGACAAAACTATCCTTCCATAATGAAAGGGATTCAATGCAATCGACTCTGCCAGGAACCTGGTTCATTCCTTCATGTTTAGGGTACCTATTAGGGGTTCAGCACTGGTTTCTGCTACTTGAATACTGCAAACTTCGTAATGGTAGGAGATAGTTTAGTCTTGGTGGGAAACCCATGTTGAACCCCCCATAACCCCCGTAACTACAACCTCTTATTTCATATGCCAGTTAAGCATGGATGAATGAATGATGCAGACTAATATTTACAAAATAGGTCATCTTATTCACTTGATTATTGAAATCTGCCTTTACAGAGGAATCCACTGGTGAATATTGACATTGAACACACTCATCTCCATTCTTCTTGTATATTCTGAATGGTCCATCTACAGGACTCTTCCTCAAGCCCCTTTGTTACCAATCCACCCAACTTTGTTTTTTCCAAGATCCAGATCATCTGACCAAACTATTAGCTATGTCATCATTTGAAGATATCTCTCCCTACAGTTATTCCTCCTCACAGGCAAAATGGACAATAAGACATACTTCCCATAATTACTCCCACTTGTAGACATTTTCCTTCCCCATGGCCCTTTCGGTGGGACTTTAATACTGTGGCAGAATACCTATAGCTGGTGCTAGTATATCTTACAGAACCTTTTCTAAATAAGGCTTGACTTTTTCATTCTCAGTCAGCTGGTTATAGGGAATTTCTAACGAGGTATAATGTATGCTAGTATAAGGCAGCTGGGAGCCAGGGGAGCAGGGGGGTTGGGGGCATCTGCTCAAATACCTTACCATATCTCAGGATCTGTTTGAGTATGATTTCACATCAACCACTTCCACTTGATTAAGGAGTGTTCTTGGATGTGCCGACTTTGATGGTTGGGTTCAGGTGTCAACTTGGCCAGGTGATGGTGCCCAGTTGTCTGGTCTGGCAAGCACTGGCCTGTTGCTGCAGGGATATTTCATGGCTGGTTGATAAACCAGAAGGCTGGTTTATTACATCATCAGTCAGTTGATTGCATCTGTGGCTGATTACATCTACAATCAACCAAGGGGGTGTCTTCCACAACCAGAGAATCCAATTCAGTTGGATTGAAAACAATCAGTTGAAGACTTTTAAGGTGGAAGAGAGAATTTTCATTTTTTCTTCAGGCAGCCTCTCCTGTGGAGTTTGTCAAGGACCTTCATCTACGTTACCAGCCTTGAGGCCTGCCCCTGCCCTATGGAGTTTGGACTCTTGCATGAGATGCTTTAATAAATCTCATATTTACAGATATCGCCTGTTGGTTCTGTTCTCTCTAGAGAACCCTGAGGAATACGGCTTGATACAGGAGTGGTTCTTGAGAAACAGAATCTTAGAAATGGGCTTTTACAATTAGTTTTCTACTCTGATTAGATTCAAGGGCATTAATGACTCTATTTCCAATGATCAAGATGGTGCTGATGGTGTGGGTTGGCAATAAAGATACAAAAATATCACCGTTTGATTCTCTTAGCCATACTCTTATATGAGGCAAGTCTCTGGGTGACAATGTTTTTCACACCTTAACAGAGTTTCCTGGAGTTAAAAGGTATAATGATGTTGGCTGGTTGTTCTTAGATATGTTGGATAGTTATGAATGAAAGGGATGAGCTGCTGCAGGCTTCACATTTCAGCATGTTTATGACACGATGGATAATAGTCAATCCCCAAAGGACAACTCAGGGAGTGTGGTCCCTGTGACGTCATGTTAAGATGGCCTCAAAAAGAAAATAGTGATTTGCTGAAGAGACTATGGCTTTGCTCCAAAATTCCTAGAGATTTTTATTATAATTATCCTCTTGTCACAAGTTCCATAGTTTCCTGATCCACTGGGTCATAAGAAGTATGGAACAGAACTTATTGTCATTTAGCCGGGAACAGCTGCAGAATCTTCTTATTCTCAGGTCTCTCAAATAACCTTTGAGGTTACTTGGTCAGTGGGTTAAAACAGCACTTCTGAATCCAGAGAGGCTCCTGCACTGTGGGAGGGGCACGGGGGCTTCTTACTTTTGAATGAAGATAATGTCTTCCTCAGACCACCAAAACCCCAGAAACCTAACTGAGACAATAGAGCTCTGAATTTTCTGGGGGCTTAAACTCTCGCTTGGGCATGTCCAGTCTGTTGTATAATAGCAGCCACTTGGCTACCCAAAGTCTCGCCTTCAGTAAGCACAGCATTCCTGCTAGGTGCTTAGGCAACTAACCAGCGTCCCCTGAGGGTAACAGGAGTTTCTGTGCTTTGAAGTCATCCAAGTCCGACAGCTAATCTCAGATTCTCATTTCTCTCACCCGAAACTATTTCATCATCAACTACCTTATCCATCAGAATTCATTTTAACCAGTTTAAGCTGATACTAAGCAGTTTAAAGAATCTTTATGTGGACCAGACAACCAGGCTTAGGTGGGTGCCCTACAGCTAGGAACAGAGCAGGCTGGAGAAGTGCATGGCCCTGCCACGTGCTTTTAGCAAAATGCTCCTGGAACTATGTCCTGTCACTTGGAACCCATAATTCTCAGAACTGTACTCCAGGAACTCTACCATAGCTACCCTAGAAGGATGATGCTTCCGCTTTCCCGAATGTCTTATCTCCCTGTTCATGTCCACCATTCTTTTGTTCACTTCTCTCTTTGAGTACTGAATGGTTATGTCTGCTTGGTGGTTGTTGGACCTCGTAAGGACCCCCAGGCCGTGAGGGGGTCTGGGAAATATGGATTTAGCTCTCTGGCCTCTGTAGTACAGAGGGTCAAGCTACAAAAAGGTTATAATAAATGCTGACGGTCTGAACTGATGGTTATTGTTCACACTTATTAAAAGAGCAGCTAAACTTCGATCCCTTTTCTCCACTTGACAGAATTCACTTAACAGATAGCATAGGCAGGTTGCATTTCGAGTCAAGGAAGCTGCATTAGTTGAAGATTGGGAGTTTTAAAGGAAAAGCAAAGCTGTGGACAAGGTGCTAGTAATTATAATATAAAAATAGAAAGCAGATGTATCAGAAATTACATTGAGGAAGGAAAAGAAGTCAATATTTACAATACAAACAACTGACGGTATTTCTTTTCAATCTTCTAAGGTATGAGAATGATGCAGCCAAGAATAACAAAGAACAGGAATCAGAAAAAAATAAATAGAAGCTTCTCTTAATTTTCATTCATATCTAAATCCTCTGTTCTTGGATTTTTAAATAAAAACAGCAACAGGAAATTAGCTCTGGGCTAAACCTGGAAACAATTCAGGTGGTTAAACTTTTTGGAAATGAGATGGAATTTTTTCAAGTTCAAATAAACAATTCAAAGTAATGGAATGATAATCATGAATGTTAAGCTGGGGAAATGATAACATCCGGAAGAAATGACGAGATAGTAATTAATTTAGGGGCAGGTTCGTATCTGCTACTTATAAGAAGTTAGAATCATAAAATCAGGATATGAACAGGAAAGGGCCCTAGAAACCATCCAGTCTGTCTTCTCACAGCATGCCTAACAGATGATTCATCTTCTGTCCTCAACTTGGCTATTTCTAGGAACAAAGAACCGCCACACTGGTTATCAAATGAGGAAGGAGTTTAGTTTGCTGCAACTTTTTCTTAATGAAGTTTTGCTCTCATCCATTGATTACAGTTTTTTAAATCCTCACAGTTCATGCAATGTGTTCTTTTATTTGTTAATAGTTACCAATTTATAGAACTGTCTTACTTGACTTCTCAATAGGTATGAAAAGATTTTTTTTCACAGCCATTTCTAAATGCCATTATCTTCTTCTACCTACAATCAGCATAAAACAAATCAAGGATGTTAGTGCCTTGAGTAGAACCCAACGATAAGACCCAACCCCTTCATTTAGTACTCTATTAAACAATAGGCACTGCCAACAGAAATGTTTTCAACCCCCTAGGTTTAATGTTAAATATTGAAGAACAAAAGGCCAGAATGCTTGTTTGTAAAGTTGATTTACACTGGTTTGCTTCTTACTGAAATAATTAATGAAGTCCACTAATAACAAAACGCAGTGTGGATTCAGCTATGTAGATGTCATCCACTCAGAGAGTTACCTCTTTGCACTTGGTAATTGTACCACTGAAGACTCTTTGGTGTTGCCCACGACAGAGAATCACTGAGCCGCTTATTCAGAGGAAGGAGTGCTCTGGTCCTCGGAACTGAAGAGACAGTGGCTTTCGACCCGGCTGGATGCAGGTGCCCACCTGACACCATCACAGCGTCCTCCTGTCCGACCTTCCCCTACCGATGGCAGCGTTGGCCAGTGCAGCCCCAAGACCACAGGCCACCATTCAGGCAGCTCCACTGGAGAGCAAGCACTCCTCGATTCATGTAATCCCACAGCACTCTCTCACCAACTCCATGGGGCCCCCACGGCCCCCACATCTGCTCCTGAAACCCACCACCATGGCCCGAGAAGTGGAAAGGGCTGATGTGTCAGCTTCAGGGTTATGGCTGCAGAGGGAAGGACGGCCGCGCAGGACTCTGAGCCGCACCGGGGTGGGTGCTGCAGACCCCCTGCAGACGGAAGGACGGCCGCGCAGGACTCTGAGCCGCACCGGGGTGGGTGCTGCAGACCCCCTGCAGACGGAAGGACGGCCGCGCAGGACTCTGAGCTGCACCAGATCCCACCGACAGCTGCTGCAGCCCCTGCTGGGCTCTCCTTGCGCCCCGCTGCCGGCTTGTGCTTCACCTGCGTCCAGGAAGCTGTGCATGTTTCTAATTTGTACTGAGGTGTTCTGTGGACTGTGTGTGGGCCTGGAGCCATGGGTGTGGAACCAGGTGACCTGTGAGTGGGAGAGGGGAGTCCTCTAAGTGAAAATCAGGTGCTGTCACTGTACCCAGGGGGCATGGACGCTGGGCACAGAGCCATCACATGTCCACCGCAGAAGGTAGTGGCATTAGTACAAGTTTAAACTTCTTGCCCTGTAGATTCAATTCAACTTTATTTAAATCTACTCTTAAAGCTACTCAGCTCAGCTTAACCCAACAATGACTGATCCCTTACTATACGCCAGAAATGGCGCATGTTCATTGGGGGTGTGCGTGTGGGGGTAGTGAGCAGCTAAAAAAACATTAGGGGACACCTGCCTTTAAAGTCTTAAAATAGGCTAACTTTAAACTATGTCAAGTATGAACTTCTTAAACTTAAAATTCTATTTTGCTTTACCAAATAATGAAAAACTTCCCATGCAAAAATCATACTGCTATATTCCTTTAGTTACTTCTTAACAAAATAATCTGTGAATTTAACTGGATTATATTTTAAGTGTAATACAAGTGTATTGGATTAAAATAGGATTACACTCTAAAATTTACAAACTTAGATTTTTTAAAAAAATTACTGCTTTATATTTGTTATAATTGTATCAGGTCTTATTTCCAAATATTCTGAAATAGCAGTGACAATAGCAGCCAAATGTGCATCCTGTGGAAAGTCATTTTAAGATTTCAGGTGACTTTTAAATTCTGGCTAGCATTATTTTTAAATTATTGCTAGCAGCTAATAATCTTTTAAAATTTGAATTAGCCTTTTATTTCTGTAAAGGAAAAGCTTACCTCCATTCCTCCCGTTCAAGTTCGTAGGGGGTTTTAACAGTGCACACTCAAACTTTAAGCCTCTGGGAAAGCTCAAATAAACAGCAAGCTGATAATAGCACCTTGTCAGAGGAAAGCTTAGGGCCCCAAGTAAGCAGTGGGACAAGGGGCAGACACCAAATGCCAGATGGGCTTTGTTTTTCCTGAAGCATTTACAGCGCAGCAGAGACAACTTCCTTCTGAGCATAAAGCATCATCTGGCACCTGAAAAGTGTTCCGTCCAGTCTTCCTGGATCGAAGAAACAGAACAGGATTAAGTTGAGTAAATACTTAGACAAAAGCTAATCGATACAAGGGGACTTGGGAGTTTTTCCTCTTAATTTAGCACACTAAATTCTTACTCCTTGTTTAGTTATCGGGGAAGCCGGCTCTGAAGGCTGCGCACACCTGGCAGCTCAGGAGGGGACCGCGGGGTGAGGGGCCGCG
>PVIY010062253.1:0-10927 GCA_004026745.1 Myrmecophaga tridactyla | reverse complement strand
AACACATACTTACTGTTCTTTCAGTTTTATAACAATGTTATTATTTTTTTTTATTTTGGCTATCCCAACTCTACACAAAATAAGCATAAAGAACTATAAAATGCTTGTCCTTTTCATTAATATCCTCAATAAATATTTACAGAACACTGTTTGGTATAGAAAACCACCAATGCAATCTTGTTTTTAATTTTTTTCTCTGGGAGTAACCTTGATTGTCAATAACATAAAAGATGGAAAGATATAAAATTAAATTAAATAAAGTTGCACTAGATAGTAACCAATTCCTTGACAGTAGAATTCATGCCCTCCTCCCAACTTCTCCACTTAGGATGAAATTTTAACTACTGCAAAAATTAAGTAAGAAAATTAGCTATATTGGATTGTGGAAGAACTAACTTGAGTTACTAATGAAGCAAAACTTTATAGTATAGATTGAGCACCAAAACCAATTATAGTATTTCAAATACATATTCTAAAAACCACCTTAATTTACAGATAATATCCACTCTGAGAATATTTTCACTTAGGAATTTTACAACACAACTTCTGAATAAAGATGGGAGATTGAACACAAACATTTATTTCTCCTCAAGAAACCCCACTAAATGTCTTACAGGAGAAGGATTTGTTTTAAGAAAAAATCACCAAAGACAAAAAGAATGGGAGAGGACACAAGAATTACACATTCTAGAAGCAGGTGGACAAAAGGTTGTTGGCATAGGATCTGACTATAGACACAAGAATCTGACTCCTAAGCCAGCAGTGAGAGGGAGGGGGCACAATGCGGAAGCCAGAATATACTGTACAGCACCCCCAAAACACATAATTGATAGCACCTATAACTCTGGATGTGACAGTAAAATTGAGGCTACAAAAAGGAGGATTGGTCAAAAGTTGATGAAGATATTAAATTTCTGATTCCTCTTTTACCCTGGGCAGTGAGGCTCACTCTGGTGGAAACCTGAAGGATCAGCCTTTGGAAAATGGAAAATGTGTCTGTCCCTGGTAACAGCAAGCCGAGCCGAGAGTAGGAACACATTCTAAGAAATCCATTTCTTAGACTTAACTGCAAATTTACCTATTGATGCTGAGACCCTCTGCTATTTTCCATACTGAATTCCAAGAATGCTGGCAACTTCCAGGAAAAATGATTGGAAGAGCTCCCTATGATTGGAAAAATTCTGCATCAACTGCTTAAATACAATAAAAACTATTTTAAGGAAGGGGTGATTCATTTTCCTTACGTAGACTGATAACGTTCAGTATTTTTACAATCGGTAGATACATGATACATAGATTAAATGTAAATAGAAACTTATGGTATTAAACAATGTGATTATCAATTAACTGATTCTATTATTATTTGCTGAACTTTTGGGGGGTTGCATACAAAAATTTCTTTGTGAATTACTTAAAGCTATTTCAAAGTTTTATTACAGTCTTTTGATGTGTATTTAAATATAAAGTTTTGAAATGAACTAGAACTTTAAGAGCTCCACCTGCCTTTGGTGATCTGTAGATATCAGCATGCATGATTGGTAATATTATTAAATGAAATGTTTATGGACTTACACTTTAAATAAGAGCACACCAGATCATATAAATCCAAATGGATCCAATGGATCATCTAGTCCATCTTTTTCAATTTAAAGATTTGAAAACTGAGATCAAGAGAGGCATGCAGGCAATAAGTGGTGGAACAAAGTCTAGAATCCAGGTTATGGGAAATAAATGTAGGAAACTGATCGGGACACACAGAAGAATTGTTACTGTATATGTTTTGCTTATATATGAGCAAAATATTCTTGACTCACTGTGTATTGAGTCTAATGCAGGTTGGCAAGTCACATAAATGTATACTTTTTGTTTTTATGGATTTATGACTATTGGAAAATGACATGTTATAACTAAAAACATACACAAAGGTCAACATCGAATAAGTAATTCTGTGTATCGGGTTCTACCATTTTTACCTCTGTTATGTTTCCAGAAATATATATATGTATATGCATGTATATATTTTACACATTGTTCTATTATCATTATTTTACTTAATGTTATTTTTGCTTAAAATAAATGATCTATGTGGGTATCTTATTATGCATACTTCAGTACACATTTATTCAGTATAGATAACTAATCAAATTCATAATTTCTCTCCTAACAGCCTTTGGTAGACTATCCTTTACACTTTATTAATTCAATAGAATATATAAAATTGAGTAAACTAATATAATTACTTGAAGACACCTTATGTGAGCCAGATGAATGAATTGGAATTTAAGGCAGCTGGGTGATTGTGAAATCAAGGCAGTAATATTCAATATATCCTCAAGGGGCCAGACAAATGCCAATTTTCCTTGTCCGAGGTGAGAAGATGCATCACACACATCACAGGCAGGACCATGGAGAGCTCTGCGGTTTGCAGTCCTAGGCTGCAGTTGGATTGATTTAACCCTCTGGAGGTAAACTCTACAGATTTAAAGGTACTCCAGCCAATTAATGGGATTACTGGGCCTCTTTAAACAGAAAAAAAAAAAATTCAGGAGTCTTTTCTTAAACTTTTGGGGTTGTTTCAGAAACTGCTCATTTTTGCATAACATATGTGTCAAATCATTTAGGTGGGTGGAGGAAGAAATCAAGATGCGAGTGAACTTATTTAAAGCTGTAAGATATATGTGTGTGTAGATTTTATTTAAATAGAATAAAACACTCAAAATAGCAATTTACATATATAAAGCTAAACATTATGAGCAATGTACAATTAATTTTACCCCTTACTTCCCAGACATTTTTGAGAATACCCCCCCCCCTTTTTTTAAGGTAAAGGATATGCTTCAAATTCATTTTGTGTTTTTGGACAAAATTTTTACTATGGGACATTTGTATGTGTTTGAGATTCTTCATCTTCCACTCCTACCTTACTTGTCACCTTACCCACCCATCCAACAAGGTCCCAAATCAAGCAGAGAAGTTGTATTAGAAAAAGCTCGGAGAGACCTCTTAGAAAACATAACCCCACCTGTATCAGCAATGATCCTTATTTCTCTCTTTCCATAACAGAGATATATGTCATGCCAGGAAACATAAGGAACTTGAAGAATGTAGATGCCAGTCTCTCAGATCCACCCTTATCCCTGGGGGTTCAATACAGGACTTGCCAAGATTTTCAATTCATAGATTATTTAACGAAGATCTCCTCTGATAATCTTTGGGAGTAACCAACAATCTTTGAGGTGGGGGAAGACAAATTCATTAAGCATTCATTGTATACTTTGCATTGTGAAAGATACGGTCACTTAATTACATCATGGTGATGATTTTGATTTTGTTAAAAGTGATATGGGAGGGTGGTATGGCAGTGGCTCAGGGGCAGAGTTCTCACCTGCCATGCTGGAGACCCGGCTTTGACTTCCAGTGCCTGCCCCCCCCTCCCCCAACACACACACAAAGTGATATGGGAGTCATAGAGAAATTTTAGAAGGAAACATATATAGGAGGCTGTTGGCATAACATTTAATTGCATAGGTGTTGGAGTTGGACTGCCTCGATTTGAAATACTGATTGTTTAATTTGAGCAACTGCTTGAACTTTACATGTTTCAGCTTCCATATACGAAAAAGGGAATAACAGACCTAATAACAGGGTTGTTTAGAGGAGTCAATTAAAAAAATAAGCAAGTGGAATGCTTCCAATAGTTATGGTCAATAATCAACTCTCAATAACTGTTTGATATTATCATGTCTAAAAACTTGGATTATATGGGAAAGTGCGAAACAGACCAGTTAGAGAACTACTGTCACAGTAGTGGCTTGGAAGTATACTGAGAAGAAGCGCACTGAGAGAAAATGTATTTTTGAAGTGGACTGCACAAGACTTACTAATACATTAGAGAGGAGTTGGGGGAAAAAGAGAAGACTCAAGGGTGACTATTTTTTTTTTATTTTTTTGGCTGCAGGAAATGAGTGATTTTCCCATTTTGGGGGGTGGGTGGGTATATGGTCCAGGAATCGAACCCTGGTATCCCACTTGAAAGGCGGGCATTCTAACCACTAAACCCTTGCACCCCAGATTTTGCCATTTTTTGAGACAGAGCAGACTCAGGAAGGAACAGATTTTACAGAGAAGGAAAATATTTCTTTTGGACATGATAAAGTTGAGATGCCCATTAAGCATCCAAATAGAGATAATACCACCATTCAGAAATTTCTGAATGTGGAAATAAAGGTTCACTAAATAAAAGCATTGGGTATATTTAAGTTTCAGGAAAAATGTCAGAAGTCACTATATATATTTCTATCTTCATGTTAATTAAAACTATTTTGCAGTAGGACTAGAACTATGGGAAGACTTTCTCTCTCAAGATCATCAGCAAAAATTAAGATTTTTAACATTTTCTAAGTCACTGTAACTTTAAGAAAAGTGTAGTAAAAATTATTTACATCAGCATACTATTTTCTAAATATTATTAATATTAATAAAAACGAATATTTTGTGATTTAGGTAACTACCTTACAAGCATTTGAAACAAATAAACCATATGTAGAGTCTTAATGCATCTAAGAGTAAAATATATTACCAAATTATTACCACTTGAATAATTTTTCTCTTTTCCTCTTTGGTTTTCAGCAGTATGAGAACTATAAGATCAAGGCAAAACTGTATTTGCTTTGAGACTTTTCTGCTTCTTCCACTCTGGCCAGCAATCACTTCAATGACAAAACTTGAATTCCACTATTAAAGGTAACACTCATATTTTGGTAATTTACTTTCTTTCTATAAAGAGACTGATATTCTCTCTTGCTGGTAAATGGGATATGAAGGTTAGGACTGTACTAACATCCCAGGGACTGTGCCGAGCACTTTTATAATTGTAATTCTCCAAATTACCCAGTAGTTCAGTATTTTAATTTTATAGTTAAAAGAACTGAGGTGCAGAGATCTCCATGGAACTGTGTAGGGCTAGGAAGTAACATCAGAGATTCAAACCAAGACATCCTTGGACTCCAAGACTTGAGTCTTTGTTATTAATCCCAACAAAATCATTGTTCATATTTCCTTCTTCAGAACTAATTCTCCCAAAACATTTCTCAGTTTGACCCACTATGTCATTTTATTAAGCTGACCCCAGATATAACTAAATTCATCCCTTCATTAATTAATTTATTATATACTAATATATATGTATCCATATATTAATTTGTTATATGCATATATAAAATACCTATTGTGCACATGTCCTATTCTAGATGCTCTGAATACATCAGGGAACAAAACAAAATGCCTTCCTATGGTCATATGGAGTAGATAAAACCATATAAAAATAAATGTATTTAAAATACTTCAGGTAATGTTAAGGGTTGTAAAAAAAAAGTAAATCCAGATCACTTGATCAGAGAGAAATAGGGGTGCTATCTGAGGCTGGTGGCCAAGAAGCGCACTAAGATGGTTTGTTATTTGACTAAGGACCAGAATGGGTTGGGACAGTGGCCTTAAGGGTATTTGGAGCAGAGGTTCTCATACTTGAGTGTGAATCAGCATCACCGGGAGGGTTTAAAAAACATACATTACTGGGTCAGATGCCAAGAGTTTCTGATTCTAGGGTTCTATAGTGGAAGCCAAGAATTTACATTTCAAACAAGTTCCCAGGTGATGATGATGTTGCTTGTGCAGGGACCACATTTTGACATAGGGGACGATCTTTTCAGAAAAACAACTAGATCATCAAAAAAGGATGTTTGGCATTTTTGAGAAATAACAGAGAAATGAGAGTGACTGGGTTTTGGTGATGAGCCCAATCATTTAGGACCTTGCAAATATTGGTGGGAAACCTTGGAGATTTTTGAGAAAGCAAATGACATGCTAAAGAAAAAGGTTATATTGTCGCAGTCAGTACAGGGAGCTGAAATAGTCAGGAACTGTTTGAGTCCAGACAAGAGAAGATAGTGGCTTATACCAGGGTGGAAATGGTGGAAGAGATGAAAAGCAGCTGTATTCTAGATACATTTTGAAAGTCGGAGCTAATAAGATCTGTTGAAAGATTTCATGTCGGAGGTGAGAAGAGTTGAGAATGGCTCCAAGTTTTGGGAATTGAGGCATTGAATGAGTAGTAATAAAATTGAAAACTTTTAGACATTCTGGACGACACGTGATTACACAAACAAAAGAACAAAAACAACCAGCTTAGAATTTAAAATCAGAGCTTGTTGTTTACTAGAACAATATTTCAGGAAGGAAGTTAGCTTGAAACCACTGTTCCCTAGATCCCTTGGCATTTCAAATTTTCCGCTATTATTTTATAACTGATTTTCTCCAAGATTTATCTCATGAACAGCAGGGGAAGAGGAGCTTCATGAGAATCTACAGGTAGATGAGACACCGGGTGCTCAGCACAGAAAAGGAAGGTGGACTTTACAAATGTGCAAATTTCAAAGATGATCTTTGTAAAGAAACTGATATGATGTCTTTGAAAGAGGGTTAAACATTCATTTGAACGTACAAACACAAAAGCACAGCATGGATCAGTAAGAATGAGGTCGGGATGTATTGTATTGAAGAGCTGCGAAAGCTCATGATGTTTGTTCAAAGAACAAAATAAAAATCTCTTTTTGTGAACTTCAGATTACAGCTGAATTTTATCAATTATGGAGGGATTTTTTTCTCTCAGAATACATAGCAACTTTTAAAATATTTCCAATTTTTATCATTCGGAAGGTCAAATTTGATGTGCGGAAGGTTGTTAAAGTTTCCGTTTATTTCAATACATCAGTATTTTCTTTCTGGAAGACCATGACCAGGTGTTTCTTAGGGCTGATGACACAGTAACAAATATGGCTAAGTCAGGCTATAGGAAATAGGGTGGAACCTTCAGTCCTGATGTGGTCTTGCTCTTCTGTATCCAAATCAAAGGTCGGGAGGGATGATTCTGTGCCTCTGAACTGGGCTGGGGTACTGGCCCCTAACGGCATGCATGCATGCCTCTGTGAGGAGCCAAGAGTCCACACTCTTTCTCTCTAATTGAGTCCAGACCAGCCTAGGAGATCTGTTCTAACTCCTACTTTCTGGTTTCTAAATTTTTAAAGGATGCTTAGAAGTTATCTACTTGATGCTTACATAAAAATCATTTATTCCATGCTGGGATTTATTTTGTTGTAAGGTAATCCATTTTCCTTTAATAGACAATTGTTTCAGCAAAATTTATCGAAAAGTTAATGCTTGTGCCATTTATCTGAAATAATAGTTTTGTTTAATTCTAAATCTGCATTTCTTCTTGCAACTTTTTGGGGACTTAATATTTTGTCCCACTCATCTATTTTTCTTCTATTGTATCAGTACCATAATGTTTGATTCATTATAGTTTTAATATATGTTAGGGCTAAAATGAACTTTTTGTAAACTTTAATGTACTTTGATGACATCTACTGAACTCTTTATAAAAAAGACATAGAGATTACTAATTCCTTTTGCCTATAAGCATTAACTTGTTTTCTTGGCTATATGCTTATTTTCACTAAACTATAACTGGCATAAGAACCCAGAGGTTCTGTGTTAGAATACTCTCCAGGTATATCATTAATTAGTTGTCAAATATAGTAACATGTCAAAGTGCTTTGCTAAATGTGCAGGTTTGAAACTGTTTTGTACCCAGGAAAAGCCATGCTCTTTTAATCCAGTTTTGTGGGTGGGGATCTTTTGGTTAGGTTGTTTCTATGAATATGTGAACCACTCAATTGCAGGCGGAATCTTTAGATTGGATTATTTCCATGGAGAGATAGCCCTGCCCATTCAATGTGGGTCTTTATTAGTTTACTAGAGTCCTTAAAGGAGCTCATGGAGAGAAACAAAGCTCAGAGCTGAAGATGCTTGGAGAGCTGACACAGAGAGCAAAGAGATGAAACCAGACACAGATGTTTGGAAATGCTAAGCTAAGAGATGAAATCCAAGGTTTTCCCCATTGAGGCTAAGTAAGAACCCACAGATGCTTAGAGAGAAAACCACTGGAATGAGAAACTGAAAAGCAATGCAACTCAGGAGCAAAGGACCAGGAGATGCCAGCCACATGCCTTCCCAGCTGACAGAGAAACCCTGGATGTGATCGGCCTTTCTTAAGTGAAAGTATCTTCTTATTGATGCCTTAATTTGGACATTTTTATGACTGTAACTGTAGACTTGTAAGTTAATAAATCCCCTTTGGAAAAGCCAACTCATTACTGGTATATTGCATTCCAGCAGCTTTAGCAAACTGAAACACCAAATAAAGCTTATATAAGGTAATATTATTTCTCAGGATGTACTAAATTATGCCCAGACCGGGCTTATGATACATGACATTTTTAAGTGATGGTTTCTACACTACAGATTTTAGCATAGCTTACTTTTCACTTCCCATGAATCTAGATGTTGAAATAAATATACACAAGAAAAATCTGTGGAATAAATTATTGTCATTAGATTTTTAATAGTAATTTGATGAGTCACTCTAATGTCACAGTATTTAGTACAGATCTGAACTCTATTGACTAAAAACACAAAGAAGCTCTCTCTTATTACTGAAATAAAAATGTGCTGATTAACTATTAGCCTAAAGAAAATCTTCAAGTACTAACTAATGACACTTCAATTCTTAGGCAGATGGAATAAGATGCACCAGGATTTAAATTTTTATTCCTTTTTATCTTGGACAGTTTTCTTAATCTCTCAGCCTAATTTTGGTCATTTATAAAACAAGAATAAGTATAACCAACCCTTAGGGTTATGGTGGAGATTGGGTGAGAAAATAGAAGTGAAAGGGAGTAGCCTATAAGAGGTTTACTTTACTCACACTGCTCCAACCTCCCCAGTGACACATATCAAAAAAATAAATAAATAAATAGTATTGTTCACAATTCACTCTGAGATAATTCAGATTTCTACATAGCTTTAGAGAACATAAATGTGCCTTTCCAGACACGTGGCTGGACCTAAAAAATACTGTGAAATGAGAGAAATTTGCCACCTATTTCCCTCTGAATCTGGCAATTCCTTGTCCTCCCAGGAGTGCAATCAGCTCTTCACTCCTACTCAGGCACATACTAGAGAAACCTCTTCTCCATTCCCTCTTGATTAGATGGATATATTGCAGCAAAAGTATGAGAACAGGCTGCAGAGATGCCTCCATTTGTCTGGCATACTTACATTCTAATAGGGAGTACGTTATCATGTGATTACATTTTCAACTGATACTTGTTATTCCCAATGGACCTCATTTTCCTCATTATTAGAAAATATGAATACATAATTGGAGGGTGGTAGAGGTATGATTACATATATTTCATTAACTTCACAGAAAGATATGCAGCCAGCAAATATTATTTTAAAAGAAAAAAAAAGGAAAGTAAAAACAAACAACAAAATAAAAACAAAACAAAAAAAGATTGGAAAAGACTGCAGAAAACTGATTATGATTCATTAATTAACAATAGCAACTTATAAAATATCATTATTTCCTTAATGCCTATCTTCTTCATTAGATCATACCCTCTCCAGTAGCAGGGGTGTGGTCCATTTTACTCATGAGTTTAATTACCTACATAGGACATACAACTACAAAATAATCACTTGCAGAATAAATGAATAGGTTTATAGGAATGCTATGCATCTAATAAAACAACATGCAAAATAAAAAGAGCATGAAATAGTGGCTGCTTTGGTCTTTTTTCAAAGTTTTTAGCAGTTGTATTTCTTTTTACAATTTTAAAGATTATAATAAAATATGGATTGGAATCTAAAATATAGTCCAGCACTAAAATATTTGGTTGGAATATTTCAGAGAACTCGACCCAGCTATCAATTCTCTGGACATACACCCTCCCCCAATATTTTCTGTTATTGACTTGAAATTCTAATTTGTTCTTGATATCAACATCTTCAAAACATCAGCCTTCCTGTTTCTTGCCATTAAGTCTTCACTGACGCAATCTGCTTGATGTTTTATGTGGTAATAAAATAAGCACATTTAGATCGTTATTAATCCATTTTAAAATTTGAGGAGTGCCAGGGAGCACACTTTTATTTCTGTCTCATTTCATATGTTGTTTGAGCCTAGGAATTTCTTGAATGCTGCTACAGTAACATATCATCAAAACAGGACAGAAGCATTGATGAAAGCCATGCCTTACCCTGTAGGGTTACTGGCCTTATAAAAACTGTTCATTCTTTGAAAAAATATTCAAGTTCACCAAGAGTTTATCATTCTTCATTTTAGAAAACTCCTCAACAAATAAAACCAAAAGGAAAAAAACTAAAATTTATTAAGAAAATAAATTTGTGAATTTGTAATATTGGTTCTTAAAAACATTATCATAAAGCACAGTCTACCTTTTATAACAAATATCTTTTCGTCATTAAGTAATGCATTCCAGTGTATTAAAGATCAAATGATTAATTTTTTTATAATCAGGCACCATTTATTATGACTAATAACTATTTTTAAAAACAGGAGACTCAGAAAATGGGATATTAATTAAAGTGATTAAAATGCATTTGGAATTAAAGTGTCTGAGTTAGAAGAAAATTGAAAACTTTGATTTGGAATTGTTTCAAATGGTTACGGAAGGAGTTCCGGGAAGATGGTGGAAGGAGTTCTGGGATGATGGTGGAATAGGCCAGCTTGAGTTCAACCGTGCTCCAGGAAGGGCTAGAGAAGCGGCTGGGACAGCGATTCCAGGGAGAGTCACTGGTGCAAATGGCCTAGGGCAGAAGCCCGGCACCTTCAGGAGCGCACCTACGTGAACCAAGCTGCGATCCTAGAATGTGCTTCCCTCACCCCCACCCCGCCAACCCCTCCCAGGCATACCCACCTCACACCCCGACCCCAAGCGTGGTCACACCTGCCACAGCCCAACCCACCTTTCTTGTGCAAGCGCAGCCTCGCCCCGCCCTCCCCTCC
>PVIY010062252.1:0-10933 GCA_004026745.1 Myrmecophaga tridactyla | reverse complement strand
TGAAGCTCTAAGGAGCCTTGAAATTCCAGAGATTAGTTGAAAGAGAAAATCCTTAATATTCTGTAAGCATATCAACTGCCTAATACATTCAGAGCTCTAAGCTCAATGAGTCTGTATGGTAAAACATGCTACAGAAAAAAATACATTTCAGTCTTAAATTAGTGGGGGAGGTACATGGATTAGAAATGAAAATTCAAACTGAGTTTGGGATATACTTACCCTACAAAGATCATCTGTGAAATCAGATAAAGTTCACTGATAATGTTCTCTGGATTCTACCTTAAGTCTTAGATGAAGTTCAACTTACATACTACTATGAATAGGGCTGGTTCATAGTGCTGGTGGGAGTGAATCTTCCTTAGTATGCCATATATACACTCTATTTAGTAGCCTCTTGATTGGGAAACTTTCCAGCTCTGTGTTTTAAATAGAGCCAAGTATTTGGAAAGTTTTCATGTCATACTCCTTGGGGACTCTTAGCTTCCAAAATTACCTGAACTGTAAGCATCATCTAGTAATAAACCCTTCCCACAGCTGGGTTCAAATAGGCCAGTAAAATGCTACCAAAAATGTAACGGGATGTTTAATATATTTTTCTATTATTCTGTTAAGAGAATACAATTTTCTCCTTTTTGCTCTCAATCATTTTGGTAATAAAATTGGACTAAAATGTCAATTCCAGTCCCAGCAGGACTTAGATAAATTCCATAGATGGGCAGGTAACAGACACCTGATCATTGGCTCATTGCAGCTATGCCCAAGATTTATGGTCAACCTTATACTTCTGGTTCCTGGGACTTCAGAAGAATAGTTAGGTCTCAGCGCTCACTTTGATTTCTTGAGCTGAGTCCCCCAAATTAGCAGATCGATTGTAGTACCATATTAGGGAAAAGACAAAGGGAAAAAATGTTCTAATTTACTACTTTATTAAGAAATAATATATGAACATACTCTAATTGAAGAACATTCAAATAATTTAGGTATATTTGGAGCAAATATTGAGGGCCCCCTTCATTTGCCCTCTGCCATTCTTATCTATTTTTGGGATTAAGAACTATTAACAACTTTAACTGCATCCTACTGTCATTCCTATTGATACAGATGAATAAACATATCAACAAATAGCTTCTTTTTTATTGGTTTTTAAGTATCTTTCACTATCCATTTTATTTCTTTATTTCAAAGCATTTAAACAAATTTATTCACTCTACTGGCCATTATCATGTCTTGGTATCTAGAGTCTGTAACCTTCTCAGCCTGGAAATATAAAGATTTAATGCATATTTTCTGACTTGTCTGTCAGAAAACACTTTTCAGGCACTATCTCATATAAGTAATAACTTGGTCCACTTACAAATGAGAAAATGGGCTAAAAGAAGCTAAGGGTTTTAAGCAAGTTGCTGGTAGGTGAAGGAATGACAAGAAGTAGTACCTGGGGAAAGATATTGGTGTAGATGAGTATTTGCTTTGGCTGAGTGATATCATTCATACAAATGTCAAAAAAAAATAAAAACCTTTGTAATCCAATAATTTATTTCATAAATAAAACATTTATAAAGTGTTTTATAATATCTTATTCATTTTTATTCAGATATAACTTATATGTAGTGAAACTTATGCTTCTAACTTTACCATCTTGTAATCACACACATACATTTCAGTATCCACCATACCACTGAGATATAGAACAGTTCCATTTCCCTCAAATTCTTCTTTACTACTTTTGTTTGCAAAACACTTTTCTCTTTTCTGTCCCCATAATTTTGCCTTTTTCAGAAGGCCATAAAAATAGAATGATATGATATGCTACCTCTAAAAATTATCTTTTCACTTAGTATGGTGCATTTAAGGATGAATCTTAATCTATGCTGTTTTCTTGTTCAGTAGTAATTTTATTGTTATGTAATATTCCACTGTATCAATGTACTACACTTTATTCACTCTCCATTTTTATTGTTTCCATTTCTAGTGAGAATAAACCTGCTATAAGCATTTATGTAAGGTTTATTCAATGTGCTGTTTTGAATCTGGTATGTACCTCAGAAAAGGCCACATTCTTTTAATTCATTCCTTGTGGGAGAAGACCTACTGTGGGTGGAACATTTTGGTTAGGCTAACTTCAATTGTGACCCTCCCTATTCAAGATGGGTCTTAATCTTTTACTGGAGTCCTTTGTGAAGAGGATAAAAGACAGTTAAAGCCCGCATAACCTAGAGATAAATTCCTCAGGAGAAACAAGCAAGGACAAAAAGAAGTTGTGAGAAAGCCAACAAAAATTAGCATGTGCCTTCCCATGTGACAGAGGAAACCCAGATGGCAGCAGCCTTCCCTCAGAAAAAAGCATCTTCTTTTTGATGCCTAAATGCGGACACTTTCATAACTTTCAAACTGTAAATTTGTACCTTAATAAATTCCCATTGAGAAAGTCAACCCATTTCTGGTATGTTGCATTCTTGCAGCTCTAACATTCTGAAACATGTAGGGTTTTTTTTCACTTGGGTAAATATCTAAGTATACAATTGCTGGGCCATATGGTTAATTGTAAATTTAACGAAGTAATTGTTCTTAATAATTGTTTTCAGAAGAGGGAAATAAATAGCTATTAGTCATATGAAATTGTATCTATAAGTATATCTAGCATTAGTGTTCTTATAAGTTATTCAGTATTTTCATCTGATTTATTCTGGACTTAAACTCATTGTGCATAAAACTTGAAGTTTTTTGCCTTAAAAAATGCTGTCATGTGGCAAAGTTTGGAAAATGAGAGTCAAAATAGAAAATACTAGATGTTGGAAGGATCTAATATTCTCTAATGAAGTTATAAAGTTTTATTGAACATTTTCATACTGCATGGCCTTTTTACTATAGACTGCTTCAGATAAAAGGATAGACCTACAGAAAATCCAGAGACTGGGACTTAATAATAAATGAAAATAACATGGTAAGTTAATTAAACCATAAGTTGGAAAATTTTGGCAGAGAACTGGAAATTATAACAGAATTAATTATAAATTTTGGAACTAAAAAATATAAAGACTGTAATTAAAAATTGACTGTATATGTTTAATATCAGATGGGAAATATTTGAACAAAATTAGTGAACTGGAGGATAAGTCAGGTAAATATTCAGTAGTTTCACATCAACAGTTAGAGAAATTTGTGGTAAATTATCTGTTCAAGTATTATGTGTTCCTCATTTTCTTTGCCTTTTGTGATTCCAAATAAACCTATGCTGTACCATTTTAATGTGACCTACAAGGCACACTTTCCATTTGAATAATCACGAATCTATTTTCTATATGTAAAAAGAAAATTATCCCAGATTGAATTTCAAGGGTATAAGAAGTAATAAAACAAACTGAAGGAGTTTATGCCTGAGTAAACATAAAAGTATATAATTGTGTTTTGCTGATTTTAAATATGTGCAGAACTAAAACATATGACAATCGGACAAAAGATAAATGTAGCTTATGAGTTCTAAGGTAATCAGACTGGGAATTGATAAATAGCCTAACAGAGTAAATTCTCATAAATCAAGATTATGTGTTTTAATCTCTATTATAAGAACAAAAATGGCAGTAAATATCATATATTTAATGAGATAATGGAAAACATAGAATAATAACCATAATTATTCAAAAGCATGGTAAGAAAGAAGTAAATCTAGAAATTGGAGTATAAAACTTGTGGGATAAAAAAGGAAACCCATAGTAAGATGTTTGGTTAAATATATATATGTAATTATATTAAGTATAAGTGGGCTAAATAATATAATGAAATATAATATAACTGAAAGAAAGCAAATGGATAAAAAGAGATTATTCTAAGCTACATTATACTTACAGGAGACCCAATTAAGTTTGAAATTTACAGAACAGCTGAAAATAAAAAGATGGAAAATCACACTATTCAAATATCAACCAAAAGAAAGCCAGTGTGGTTATTGTATAATAGATAAAGCATACTTCTAAGAGATGAAAGGAAATAATTTGCAATGATTAAAGTGCCAAACTATAATGAAGATATAATACTTTCAATTTGTGTGTACCTAATTATACACAAGTGGAAGGTGAAGAGTAATTCTTGTAAAATACACCAGAATCTTATCCATAATAAAGGTCAGAGAAAAAGACTTGGCCAGACTACAGTTCTGAAACTTGAACCAGATAGGGTTATATCATATTCAAACTACAGAAAGACAAAGGTAAAGGGAACATTTTGAAACAAACCAGGGAGGAACAAGTTGGAAACCTATCTTATCTAAAGAGGATAAAGCATAACAATTATAGTGAACTTCTTGTCAGAAATCATTCAAGAAAGAAGAGCGTAGAGTGAAATATTTAAAAATTTGAAACAAACAAAAAAACATTAAAAAATGCATCAACTGGAATTCTATATCCAGCAAAATTGTCCCTTAAAAGCAAAGGACAAAAATACATTTTCACAGGCAAAAACAGAGGGATTTCACTACTGCCAGACCTACCCTGCATAAATATAAAAAGTATTTTAGGTAGAAGGAAAATGATATAGGTTAGAAATTGAGATCTACATAATGAAATAAAGTCCAAGCAGGGAATAATGAAGGCAAAATACAATTTTTACTCTTTACGAAATTGATTTAGAGGGCAGGGCAAGATGGCAGCAGAGTGAGGTTCTAAATTTAATTCGTCCACCAGAACAACCACTAAATAGGCAGGAACTACACAGAACCGCTGATGGGGGGACATCAGTGACTGGACACACAGTGTATAAAATCCTGAAATGGGTGGGATGGCTGAGACATCACATGGAACTGTCAGTCTACCAAGATGCAGAGGCCAGTGTCCCTCCCCCATAGGCATGGCAAGTTGGTTCCCCTAGGGGAAAGGAAACAGACTTTACCAGTAGCAAAGAATTTAGCTCAACCAAGCTCCAACTGTGGAATTCATTAACAAATTCTGACTTTTGAAAAGAGGCCCCAAGCTCAGATAAACATGGAGTGAGCACTAAAGAAATGAGGAGTTTTCATTTCAGGAGTTGGGGTGGGGCTGATGGAAAAAATAAATAAATTCAAAAGCAGAGGCTTTTTGAATTGGACAGTGCAAAATACTGGAAAAGTGCTAGACCTCAAGAAAAGGGGGGACATAGAGCCAGGGGGACACATAGACTCACATACCAACTTCAGCTCTTGATTGGAAAATCTGGGGAGTGGGTCCCTTCTATGAGAAAGCTTTCTTTTTTTTCTTTTTAAGTTCTTAATAACTCCCTAGATAGAACTGCAAGCACTCTTAGGCTCTGGCACAGCTCCAGGCAAGAGCAGAATTAAGGCATGTTTGAGAGACAAAGTAAATAGGTGAAAGGGGTAATTTCCCTAAAGAGCGCACCTTCCCTAAGAAAGGAAGGGTAGGGCCCAGCTCATGTGCAGGCCCTCCTTCAGGGAATTAAAGTCCAATGGGCTGGAAAACAGAAGCAATCAAAGCCCTCCTACTCCTCAGCTTCTCTCTCAACAATGCCACTTACAGGGACAGGCTGCTGATATTAAAGGCACCATATCACTTTATGCTGTGGGCTGACAAGAACTACATTCTGGGCAGGATAGGAAAAGCACAGAGACTAGAGGTTTCATAGGCAACTCTGCAACCTGCTGGGTTTCATGCTCAAGGAAACTTGATGTTGGTGATTCTCTCCTAAGATGAGGGCCTGTCTGGTCTGGGAAAATCTGAAGGAGGTTGATAATAGTTGAGAAGATCCTCCTCAAAAAAAAAAATGACTCCATATAGTCAGGGCAAGAAACAGTAAAACAAGAACTGAAAAACTCAGATCAGTTAAACAGAACCTGTGCTAGAGGTCCAGAATAAGTTGAATGGAAAGACAAAGAACAGATAGAGAACAAAGCTTATAAACAAGAAAACCCTAGTAAAAGAGAGAAAATGACCTTCAGAATACACTTATTAAGGAAATCACATGTCTAGATACCAGCAAAAATAATGAGTCATACTAGGAAAATCAAGTGTATGGCCCAGTCAATGGAAAAAAAGAAACAACTCAAATGAGATACAGGAGTTGAAACAACAAATTCAGGATGTTCCAACAGACATGCAAAATCTCATAAAAAATCAGATTTATGTCTTTCATAGGTGACAGGAAATTTTAAGTGATTATATCCTCTATTAGTCTTCCTGCTCCTTTTCCCTTCTCTTCTCTTCTCTTTCTGTGACATCCAAAATATGTAAATTTGTATGCTTCATGCTGTTATTTAATTCCCTGAGACCTTGCTCATATTTTTCTGTCCTTTTCCTTATATCTTTTGTGTGTTGGATTTCAGATGTCCAGTCCTCTAGTTCACTGATCCTTTCTTCTGCCTCTTCAAATCTATTGTTGTAGTTCTCCATTGCTTTTTCCCTCTCTTCTATTGTGCCTTTCATCCACATAAGTTCTGAAATTTGTTTCTTCAACCATTTGAGTTCTTCTTTATGTTCACACAATGTATTCTTTTATCCCGCCTCAACTCATTGATCTGATTTTTGACCTTTGAGGCAAAAGTCCAAAAAGTGCAGCATACCACAAATAGAGTAAATCCAAATAGACTCACTCCAAGATACAGCTTAATCAGGTTCTCAAATGTTAAATACAAAGAGAGAGTTTTGAAAGCAGCAAGAGAAAAGCAATCCACTACATACAAGAGAATCTAGATAAGATATGTATCGATTTCTCAGAAGAAACTATGGAGATGAGAAGGTAGCAGTATGATATATTTAACGTACAGAAAGACAAAATCTGCCAACCAAGAATTCTATATCCAACAAAACTGTCCTTCAAAAATGAGGGGGAAATTAAAATATTTTCATACAGACATTGAGAGAATTTGTGACCAAAAGACCAGCTCTACAAGAAATTCAAAGGAGATACAGGCAGATAGGAAAAGACAAGAGAGAGAGTTCTGGAGAATAGTGTAGACATGATAACTATCTGCAAAGATAAGAAGAGAAAAAGCTATATATGACATATATATTAGTTAGGATTCTCTAGAAAGCAGAATCAACAAGAGATATCTGTAAATATAAAATTTATAAAAGTGTCTCATGAAACTATGGGAAGTAGAGTCCAAGATCTGTATGGCAGGCCATGAGCTGGCAGATCCAATGAAGTCCTCAATAAACTCTCAGGAGAGGCTGTCTGGCTGAAGCAGGAAGAGTAATTGTCTCTTCTGAATCCTCTTAAAAGCCTTCCAGTGATTAGATTAAGCGTCACTCATTGCAGAAGGCATTCCCCTTAGCTGATTGCAAATTCAATCAGCTGTGGATGCAGCCAACATGGTCATGAGTTAAGTCCATGAAATGTCCTCATAGCAACAGACAGGCCAGCACTTGGCTGACTGGGCAATGGGGCACCACCTTCTGGACAAGTTGACACATGAATCTGACAATGACAACATAAAATTCGAAAGATGAAATGGTAGAAGAAAATACTGCCTTTGTAGTAACAGCATTAAATGTTAATGGATTAAACTTCCTGTATTAGTCTGAAAGCTGCCAGAATGTGATATACCAGAACTGGAATGGCTTTTTAAAAGGGAGTTTAATAACTTGTAAATTTATATTTCTAAAGGCATGGAAATGTCCCAATTAAGGCAAGGCTATAAAAATGTCCAGATTAAGGCATCCAGGTAAAGATACCTTGGTTCAAGAAGGCCAATGATGTTCAAGATTTCTCTCTCAACTGGAAAGGTACACGGTGATGTCTGCTTGTTTTCTCTCTTGGCCTCTTGTTTCATGAAGCTCCTGCTGGGGCATTTTCCGTCTTCATCTCCAAAGGTCACTGGCTCTGTGGACTCTTTTGGTTCTGGTTGCTTTGCCAGTTATGGTTAGCTATAAAGCTTTTTGCAAAATGGTTCCCTCTTATAAGGCTCCAGTAAGCAAACCCACCTTGAGTGCATGGAGACATATCTCTGCAGAAACAATCTATTCAAAGTTTGTCACCCATAATTTGGTGGGTCACATCTCCATGTAAACAATAAAAAAGATTCCACCCAGCAATATTGAATGAGGATTAAAGGACATGGTTTTTCTGGGGTACATAATAGCTTCAAGACAATACACTCCCCAGTAAAAAGACAGAGACTGGCAGAATGGATTAAAAAACAGGATCCACCTATATGATGGCAATAAGAAACTCACTTTAGACTTAAGGACAAAAAATAAATTGAAAGTAAAAGGTCAGTATAAGATATTTCATGCATGCAACACCCAGAAGAGAGCAGAGGTAGCTATACTAATATCCAACAAATTAGATTTCAAATATTAAAGAATTTAAAAAGACAAAGATGGACATTATTTATTAATAAAATAAATAATTCAAGAAGAAGGCATAACAATCATAAATGTTTATGCACCAAGCCAGATTGTTTAAAAATACATGAGGCAAACACAGTCAACACTGAAGAGAGAAGTAGACACCTCTACAATAATAGTTGGAGACTGCAATTCCACACTCTCATCAATGCATTGAACATCTAGACAGAGGATCAATAAGGAAAAATAAACTAGACTTAACATACATTTACAGAACATTAGACCCGTCAACAGCAATACACACATTTTCCCCTAGCACTCATGGATCATATTCAAGGATTGACCAAATGTTGGGCCACAATCCAATTCTCAACAAATTTTAAAAGTATGAAATTATAAACAACAAATTCTCAGACTAATGGAATGAAGTTGGAAATCAATAACAGGCAGAGGGCAGGAAAATTCACAAATATATGGAGGTTTATCAACACACTCTTAAACAACCAGGGGGGTCAATGAAGAAATGACAAGAGAGATCAGGAACTATCTTGAGGCAAATGAAAATGAAAATGCAACATATCAAAATTTTATGGGATATGGCAAAGGTGATGCTGAGAGGGAACTTTATTGCCTTAAAAGCCTATATAAAAAAGAAGAAAGCAAGAATATAGGAATTAACCGTTTATCTGGAAGAACTAGAGAAAGAAAAGGAAGCCACAACAAACAAAAGGAAAGAAATAATGAAGATTAGAGCAATAATAAATGAGTTTGAGAATATGAAGACAATAGAGAAAATCAGCAAAATGATAAGTTGGTTCTTTGAAAAAAATCAATAAAATCAATGGGCCCTTAACTAGGCTGGAAAAAAAGAGAAGATGCAAATAAACAAAAGCAAAAATGGAAGCGGGAATATAACAACCGACCCCACAGAAATAAGGAGAATACTATGAGCAACTACATGTTAATAAACCAGTTAATGTAGATGAAAATGGACGACTCCTTAGAAAGCCATGAGCAACCAACATGGACTCAAAAATAAATAGATGACCTCCACAAAGCAATCACAAGTAAAGAGATTGAATCAGTCATCAAGAAGCTCCCAAAAAAGAAAATTTCAGTACCAAGTGGCTTCACATGAGAAGTCTACCTATCATTCAAGAAAGAATTAGTACCAATCCTGCTCAATCTTTTCAAAAAATTAAAGAGAAGGGAAAGCTACCTAATTCATTCTATGATACCAACATCATGCTGATACCAAAGCAGAACAAAGATAGTACAAGAAAAGAAAATTACAGGCCAATGTCTTTAATGAATATGGATGCAAAAATCTTCAATAAAATAACTGCAAATACAATCTAGCAGCACATTACAAGAATTATACACCATGACCAAATAAGATTTATTCTAGGTATGCAAAGCTAGTTCAGTACAAGAAAATCAATTAATGTATTATGCCATATTAATAAGTCAAAGTGGAAAAGCTACCTGATCATCTCAATTGATACAGAAAATGCATTGATAAAATTCAATTTCTTGATGAAAGCACTTAAAAGGATTGGAAAAGAAGGGATCTTCCTTAGCATGATAAAAGGAATATATGAAAAGCCCACAGCTAACATCATCGTCAATGGTGAAAAACTCAAAGATTTCTCTCTAAGATCAGGAACAAGACAATGATGCTCACTGTCACCATTGTTATTCAACATTGTGGTGGAAGTTCTAGCCAGAACAATTAGACCAGAAAAAGAAATAAAAGGCATCCAAATTGGAAAGGAAGAAGTAAAACTCTCACTGTTTGCAGATGACATGATACTATATGTTGAAAATTCTGAAGAATCAGCAGTAAAGCTACTAGGGCTAATAAATGAGAACAGCAAAGTAGCAGGGTACAAGATCAACACTCAAAACTCGGTAGTGTTTCTATACACTAGTAATAAGCATCCTAAGGAGGGAATGAAGAAAAAAATTCCATTTACAATAGCATTCAAAAGAATCAAATATCTAGGAATAAATTTAACTGTACATAAAAAGACCTATACACAGAAAATTACAAGAAATTACTAAAAGAAATCATGGAAGACTTAAATAAATGGAAGTGTATACCATGTTCATGTATTGGAAAGCTAAATGTAGTTAAGATGTCAATTCTACCCAAGTTGATTTATAGATTCAATGCAATACCAATTAAAATACCAACAACTTACTTTGCAGACATAGAAAAACAATTACCAAATTTATTTGGAAGGGCAGGGTGCCCAAAATAGCTAACAGTATCTTGAGAAAGAAAAATAAAATGGGAAGTCTCACACTACCTGACTTTAAAGTATATTACAAGGCTGCAGTATTCAAAACAGCATGTTACTGGTGTAAATTTATATTGACAAATGGAATCAAATTGAGTGCTGGTTGAAACAGAGAGAGGGATTCTCACTTCTGAATTTTCCTTAAAAGCTTTCAGGTGTTGAGACCAAGTATGACTCATTGCAGAAGACACTCCCCTTGTCTGACTGCAGCTGTAATCAGCCATGGGTGCAACCAATGTGCTCATGATTTAGGTCCATGAAATGTCCTCATAGCAACAGATAGGCCAGTGCTTGCTTGACCATACAACTGGACACCATCACCTGGTCAAGTTGACACATGAACTCAACCATCATAATTTC
>PVIY010062251.1:0-10933 GCA_004026745.1 Myrmecophaga tridactyla | reverse complement strand
CAAAATAAAAGATGCAAAAAGCCTAACAAAGGGGCTGGTGCTTAGTATACACTAAATAAATATGAATAAGCACCTGTGGTAGCTAGATTCAGTTGTCAACTTGGCCAGGTGAAGGAACCTAGTTCTGTTGCTGTGGACATGAGCCTATGGCATGTGAACCTCATCTGTTGCTGATTACATCTGCAGTCGGCTAGGAGGCGTGCCTGCTGCAATGAATGACATTTGACTTAGTTGGCCGGTGCTTAAATGAGAGACCGCAACGTAGCACAGCCCAAGCAGCTCAGCATACCTCATCTCAGCACTCGCAGCTCAGCCCAGGCCTTTGGATGTGCAGAAAGGAATCACCCTGGGGAAAGTTGTTGGAACCCAGAGGCCTGGAGAGAAGGCCAGCAGAGATTACCCTGAGTCTTCCCACATAAGGAAAAACCTCAGATGGAAGTTAGCTGCCTTTCCTCTGAAGAACTAATGAATAAATCCCCTTTTATTAAAAGCCAATCCTTCTCTGGTGTGTTGCATTCCGGCAGCTAGCAAACAAGAACAGCACCCCAATCTCCAAGCCAGTCAAAAATTTCTGAAGGTCTCACTCAATGCTCTCTTACTGAATTTTAAACCTGTTTTCACTTCGTTGCAATTAAAGTACAGTGAATGATTAAATAAGTGTAAATAGGATGACTCCTCAGTAGAGAAACAATCAAGTCTTAACCTTATATTTGGGGGATGACACTTATCTGGAAATAAACAAACCCTTTAATCATATAAAGCCACCAATCATTACCCAATACCAGGCCATAGGGCATTTTCCAGCACTTCAGGCCAATGAGCTCTCCTTCCCACTTTTTGGCAAGATTAGCCTTGAGTGTGGGCACAGCAGCCTGTTCGGATGACTTAAGGCATACTGAGAAGCAGGATCCCAACATAAGGCCCAAAAACCCACCATTAGAGTCTAGTCATTCTTTGGCACTAAGCACTGCCCTCCAATATTCCCCTTCCCAAACATTAACGGCCTTGGGCAGGATAATAGCATCAATCTTGGAGTGAATTAGAGGTAATCTGGGACAAATAACTCTGAGCACCTGATAGACTCGTGACCCCTTATGGGGAAGGAGAAAGGGACAAACACTGGCCTGTGGCCTTGTAGTTCTGGGGAAGGGGAAAGAAAAGCCCCTTCAGGCGTCCCGCCACATTCCATAGTCCAAACCCCTCATCCTGAGCTTGGCTTCCAGGATCATGCTGGAGGAGGCAGAATTTAGATCCAAAAGAAACAGACCTCCCAGCAGAGCCCTGGACCTAGCAGGGTCACATGAGAAAGAGGTTGTCATGGGGCCAAGGTCAGGCTGAGGGTAGGGGTCAAACTCCTTTGGGCACCCAGACACTTGTGCTTTTGAGACAAGGGAGGATCTGGCAGCTGAAGCACTCAGAACAGGAGGCGTTTTTCAATGGCCCAATTCATTCCCAATAATCCCATTGTCTGAGTCAACACAGAGTGAATATTATCTCCCAGAGTCATTAGGAAAAATGCCTGAATACATGGTCATGAATCAGAGTCAAAAAGACAGAAGCCAAAACTGAGACATATGGTTTGAAAACCAGATGAAACATTGGAAATTGGGTCTGCCCCACAAAATCCATGGAATATGATTCCCATCTTCAGAGACGAACAGAAGGCTTAATTACTTGTTGTTCATTTATTATTCTGATATCTTTGTAGAAAGCTAGTGGGCTGGGAGTTTATAGTTGTTAAAGCATGTTGTAAAGTTGCTAAAGCAGAAATTAAAAATCAAAGCTATGGTTCCAACCAGCGCAGTTACTAGGATAGAACAATATAATAGTGTAAGAGCTTCCTAGCAGCCAGAGTGAGAAGGGAAACGCAATGGTTATGTCATGAGCTCTGAACACACACAGACCTGGGGAAATCCGTTGATCACTCTAAACCTCAGTTTTCTTGCCAGAAAAAAAAAATGAGAATATTAACTTAAAAGGGTGGTTATGAAAAGTAAATAAAATAAAGCATATATTAAAGAACCAATAAATGGTGGTTATTAATATTACCATTATTCTGTTGTCTGATTTCTTTTCACTGGATTTTGTAAATTTAATGGGGTTACTCCAATGCACTACAGTTCCTCATGGTTGCTCTGAAATTCTGATTGGCAGGAATATGTCACTGATGAATAGAAAAATGCGAAAACAACCTTGGATTTAGTCACTGTGACTCCCCCAGTTTTCCAAAGACTTTTCTCAAGTCCTGAGGCTGAGATCCTCCACAAAGCAGAAGGCTAGAGAAGGCATGCAGAATTTCTTTCTCCTACCCCCTTTACTCTTCAGGAAGTTTTCTGATTTTTTTCTTTATATACACAGGATATCAAACCTTTGTCCAATATATGGTTACCAAATACTTTCTCCCATTGAATTGACTGCTTCTTTACCTTTTTGAAGACCAGTTCAGGCTTTGCAAAGGTAGATCCCAGAACTAACCCTTCAGGAAATGTTTGAACCCCACCTGCTCCCCAGCGCATGAGGGGAGTTGGTGGATGTGAGCTTGGGCACTCCTTGGACTGAACCATAAACTCTAAAGATTGAAGAAAATTGATGTCATCTTTCTAACTTCCCAACTGGAGGAGCACATTTAAGCTGGGCACTTCAGTGAAGCCTGTCCAAAAGGGAATGGCCAGGATGAGAGGTCTAGAAGCCATCATCATCATCACCCTCATCACCAGCTGACATTTTAAGGACACCTACTCTTGCAAGCATTCATTGTTTAGTGTGTCCCCAGCAGCTCCTAGGGAAAGGAGGTCAAGGAGAAGAAGATTCTATTCTGTTAAGAAAAGAGACAACCACTGGGTTTCAAGTGGGAAGGAGAAAGGGAAGCAAAGGCTATCCCTTCTAGCTCAGGCTGCAGATGGGAGACTCAAACTAGGGCTGAACAAAACCAAAGAAGAGGCAGAACCGACCCAGTTCAAGTCACTGCCCCTCCCTATTGCCAAAGCCCAGCCTGCAGAAGGTTCACTGCTTTCTGCAGCAGTAATACTCTTACCAAGAGTATAAGCTAGAGCCTGTGGCGAGTTACAGGTACTGAGTTCAATCGCAAACCATAGCCTGGTATGACTTGCCTTTAGACTGGCCTTTTCACTTCTAAGAGGACAAACACTACTTCTAAGTCCCAGATCTTGAGGTCCAAGGATCCACTCTGGCTGAACTCCACAGGCAGCCTCAGTTCCAGAACAAACGGGCACTCCAAAGCTTCTGTATCACCATCTGCCCTGACCTGGCAGCTAAAGCCCCTAACGTAAAATATTCCCTACCTCAGGTCAATTTCTAAGACCCATTATCCAGAGGTACCATGTGCAGGGAAAGGGCACCTTATAACTGAGGAGGACAAGGTCAAGCAAGACATGTGTGTGCAAATACACATTTCACACACATGGGTGCATGCTGCATACACGCCTTTGCCCATAAGTATACATGCTGGGAGGGTGTACATATGTGCATGGATGCCCTGAGAGGAGATGTGTGCAAAACTGGTGTGTGGGGGCACGTGCAAGTGTATGAGTGTGGGTCCCCTGTGTTTATGTGTGGACAAGGCTCTGGTCTGCTCATCTTCTTGCAGCTCCTGTCTCTTTTCCTGGCCTGAAAGTGGGGTCCTCTCATGCTGTCGTCCCTTTTCTGACCCAGACAAATGGGGTCACTCAGAGCCCCATTCACAGCTAGAGCTGAGTAAGAGTGCTGAGTTATTTGAGCCCGGAGAAACCAAAGCCATATGACCTACAGAGAAGACGCTCCAGCTGGGGACAAGTCAGGGCACCCCAGAAAGTTTGAGTTCAGATAACACTCCTCATCCCCTAGCTTCTGTTCACTTTCACACGCATCAGTCCATCCACACATCCATTTGCTCACCCCACATGAACGCCTTCCTACCACACACACCCAGAAACCCAGGGGTGGCCCATGCCACACAGACACATATGCCACCTGTGGGCACGCTCCGTGCCTGCGGACATTCTCTGCCTGCAGATAGGTTCCCACTTTACTGACACACTCACACCCTGGGACATATGTGAGAAAATTCAACATAGTGGCGTACCTGCCAGGACTTACTTCCTCCCGTGGAAGTCATCCCCATTCACAAGCACTCACACCGTGAAACTTAAACCTACTATCTAAATAGTCACAAACACGCTCCAACCCCAAGCAGACTGGCAGATCCCGCACTGGCCCCTGAATCCATCCAGCAGAGCGTGTCTACTTACTCAGCGCGAGAACAAGCGAGGGTGCGTGCAAGCGGCCGGCGGTGACCGGGCGCAGCTGGAGCTCCAGAGGCCGTGAGCAAACTGGCCCAGCTGAGGCCACGGGCCGAGGGGCTGTCCGCCGCCCCCGCCCGGCTCTTTCCCCGCCCGCCGCTCAGTTGCAAACTCTGAAGGACCTTCAACAACAGAGAACTTTCAGCCAAACCTCCGTCCCGCGTCTGGCATCGCTGCTGAGTTGCATCTGGGCCGCAAGGGCTATTTTGGTGCCTTAGGCAGTGGAAACATCGCGCTCTCCTCTGCGGCGAGTGCTGGAATGGGGACGCGGTCAGGTCTAATTAAAGACCTGGCTCGCCCCCCGGGGCCGGACGGGAGTCACGGCTGGTACTAACCCCGGAGCCGCTGGAGCTGTCCGCGCAGCGGGTGCAGGGGGTGAAGGGGATGGAGAGGGATACACAGCACACGTGCCCCGCATGCCAACATCTGGAAAGGGGAAGGGAATGTGTCACGATCGTTTCTCTTGGAGCTGCAGCAAAACAAGGAGGGATTTGGGTGCAGTTCACAAATTCTGAAGAGGGAGCCGCCTAACTTTCAGCAGCCCCCAAACGCCTGGAATACCACTTGTTTTATTCACCCCAGGTGCGACCC
Source organism: Myrmecophaga tridactyla (assembly GCA_004026745.1). Lineage (NCBI taxonomy): Eukaryota > Metazoa > Chordata > Mammalia > Pilosa > Myrmecophagidae > Myrmecophaga > Myrmecophaga tridactyla. The sequence goes on along the minus strand of PVIY010062251.1, from coordinate 6,044 downwards.
TTGGAAGCCGTCTGTCCACTCTCCAGATCAGCAACCTGCCAAAAATGTGAAGAGGGAGTAGTAGAGGCGCCTCCTAACTTGGGACACATCAAGCCTCCTCCTTTCCCCAACTTCTTTGTGTCAGACGCCTGAGTCTAGAGAGGAAGCCTGGTTCCTACCCAAAAGCTCAGGAATGTTGCATTCTTCAGATGGAAGGAAGCTGGGAGGTCATTCCTTCCAACTCTCTCCAACCTGCCAGGAATCCTCAGGTCCAAGGGCTTGCCCTGTTCTTGAAGATCTCCAAGGAGAGACAGCTCCTGGCCCGTGTCGGGCCTGTTCCAAAGCTTAACCCCCCTCAATGGCAAAAAGTTCTCACTAGCATCTAACTGAAATCCCTCATGTGCAAACTAAGCCAGTTTGCTCATACCATGTGCTCAGTGAGAAGATGAGCTCCATGTCCATGGCACAATGACCACTCCAAGGTCTCCCCTCAGCCTTCTCTTCCTTGACACTAATAATCTCTGCTCCCATTTTCCAGCCCTGACAGAAACTATTGTTCTCTGGCCCTGGACGCATGTCAGCCCCTGCCTCAGCTCTCTAGGGGCTTGGGAGTGGATGGTTCAGGTCATTCCTCTGAATCCAGCCAGCTCATCTCAGCCTCCACCCAGGAAAGCCTGATTCTACACCCCAGTTCTTGAGGGAACCTTCAGTTCCTGTCTCAACAGGGACTTTCTCAGGGCCTAGGGACAGGGTTTGGGGCTTCCAGCCAGCCACCTGGGCTAGACATTAACCTTAGAGCAATGGCCTGCCTCAAATGGACAGTTCTGGAAGAACCTTCTCTCCAACTCTGTTTCTGAAAGGTCAGGAGGTATAATGAAAACAGTTTGGCCTTTGTCATCAAAGAGAACTGGCTTTGCATCCTGCCTTAATATTTTCTAGCTGGATTTCATTGGACATGTCACTTAATGTCTCAGAGCCTCAGCTCTCCCATATGTACAATGGGGATCAAAACAATCTTTGCCTACTTCATAAGGGCATTGAAAGCATGAAATGAGGTCAGAGATGTAAAAATACCTGGAAAGCTAAGATGGGCTGTTTTTTTAATTGACTAGAAATGGAATGAGGCCTAAATCATAGACCATATTAAATGATAGCAAAAGCCTCAGAGGCTTTTTATTTCCAAGTCCAAACTGTGCCTAGGCTCCAGGGAAAAATAGGAACAAACTAAGTTTGCTAAGTGCAGTCTGAAGGCACTTGGCAAGAATGCCCCCAGCCTCCATTCCCCAACATACCCACATGCGCCTTCCCGATACATACAGCACAGCCCAGGCTTCTGGGCTCCTGGCGGCCACATAGGCCCCAGACTCCTGGATTCTCGCTGACGGCCTCTCCATTCCCAGGGGGCCTCCTCATGCCTGGCCACAGCAACTCCAAGTCTTCCTACAGAGGCCCCTGGGGGCAGCTCCTCTCCCCGTGTCCATCTTCCCCTGCCATGGGCCCTGCAAGGCCTGCAATTCACAGCAAAAACCTTCTCCAAGGCAGTTCAGGACTGAGGCCACTGAGGGAACTCAGAATTGGAGCGTCCTCCACTCCCACCCCCACCCCCAGCCCCCTCCTCTCTGCCTGCCCAGCTTCCCAGTGCTGTCCTGCTTAATTCTTAATGGAAATTCCATCCCTGGCGCCGGCCCTGGCTGGCTGAGGGATTCCATGCTCAGGCCAAGAGCAAACTCCACCCAGGGAGAGGGGGCCTGTCTGGCCATCTAAACACACATACACACATACACACACGAGCAGAGAGACTTGACAGAGACGTTCACAAGTGAAGAGATTCTCACCCAGATACAGCCGTACACAGAAAAAATGATAAGCATTATAATCACTAACATTTAAAGCACAGAACTTAGTACCTTACAGGTACCAACGTCTCTACTTCTCTTAACAATACTGAGTTCTGATAGCACCCGCATTTTACACCATGAGGATGTGAAGGCTCCAGAAGGCTAAGTTACTAATAACAGCTAACACATGGGCAGCAGGTACTGTGCTGAGTCTCTTTCTTGTGTGCATTGTTTCATTTTGTGACCATAGTAAGTTTCTGTAGAAGTTTTGTGATAGTTTTATAGAACTATCAGTCCCATTATACAGACAAGGAAAATGGAGGCTTCGGTGGCTTAAATCACTTGCCCATGGTCTCAGCCGTGAGTAGAAAGTAGGTTCTACACATATATATTCATGGGAACTCTCATAGATGCACAGGGAGACACACAGATAGAGTCATGTGCACACACTCAGACAAAACCACAAAATGTCTGTTCTCCCTATTCCAAGGCAGGAGGCTAAGGAATGGTAGCATGTAGTAGAGGAGCCCTCCAGGCTGCTGTCTGAGTCCACAGTCTTCTCCCCTCCCAGACGGACTACCCACATCAATCAGTGACACTCACTCATCATTTCAGGAAGGACAAATAAAAACCTAAAGGGAGGGAAGATTTCAGGTGCACACTCCATTCATCCAGGTCAATGTCAATCCCTAGGCTCAAGCCCCAAGTTCAATCTGCCAGGCATGCCCTACAAGGTCACTGAGAGGACACTCTTCTGAAGGGATCATGAACTCCATGTGAGGTGTCCCTCCGAGACTCTGAGCACTTCCCAGGGCCTGACCAAGGAGGGCTCCCGGCCTCTACTGCGTGGTTCCTGCCCTCCAGCCCTGATGAGGCCAGACAGGAACCATGGGACAAGGCATAATACAGGAGCCCGCCAGGCTGCTGCCTGAGGGAGCACGTGTTGCCCGAGGGAGCTGAAGCCATACTGCAGGGAGATGGAAAAACTTTAATGAGACTTGGGGGGATTTGGAGGTTGTGAGACAGCCATAATGTAGGACAAGTAGTGAAGCCCAAAACCAGGGGAGCTGAAAAAACAGACAGGCAGAAGGAGAGCTCGAAAGAGTTTAGCAGTCCAGGGACTTGTCCACCTCTTGAAGGTTCCATGCTAAGCTGAACATCTCCAAGCAGGGGCAGGAGGATTGCTGGTCCTGGGCCTTGCCCCAAGCAGCCCTAAGAGAGCCATTTCCACGGCCATCTCTGTTGTTTTTCATGGTTTCCACTGCCCCCATCCCCATCCTAGAATTCCCTGATTGTTCTGCTGACACCCACCTATCCATGCTGTGGTGGGCTTGTGACAGCCCAGCATGGCAGCTCAGCGTGGTGTGTCATCTATGCTGAAAAAAGATTTTTTGAGAGAGGAGTACTTTACTCTTCAAAAGGAACCATCAATAATAGCAGTTCAGGAACTTAAGAATTTATATTTCTAAAATTTTCCCAGATTATGATGATGTTACTGGTGTGGGGACGACACCTTGAGAACCACTGCCTTAAAAAGAGAATATGAAAAAGTCAGGGGTCATTCCAGTTCATAACTAAATTTCCAAACTAACTTCAGAGTGTAAATGGTTTTCTCCAGAAAGTTCCCCAGAGAAAGAATTTGCATTCCTCTCTACAGCTTGCACTTTCCTTGCCCAACTTCAGTCTTCCCAGCCTCGACATCAGCCCTGCAGTCTCTTGGTGGATCTTCAGTCGGCGCTGTGATGACTCTCTCTGCTTCAGCACCTCTCAAAACAAAGGTAGCATCATCCATTCTGTCCTTGACCTGCACAGGGAAGGTTATCAAGATGAGGGGCCTGCACAAAAATAGCTGATGATCAGGCAGGATCTCAGTTCCAGGGGTCAAAATAACGAATCAGAAATTCATGATGATAGCAGCTGAAATGCCAGCCCCATCTAGAGAGATGGAAGATGAGCAAAGGATCCCAGAACTCACAACTTGGGCTTCATGTCCCAAATCCTTTCCGTATCCCTGGGATGTTCACATCAAGATGCTACCTTGCCTCCAGGGTGATGGAAAAATAGGACAGTCAAGGAGGACAGGTCACAGAGGCTGGAGGGGATGCTCATCATTGGCTTGGGCAGTGGCCAGTCCATCTTTCAGGGTCTTACTCTAATTCTCTCCCAACTCCCAAAGCCGGTGTGATATAACTAGAATGGAGAAAGGTCCCAGCCACAAAGGCCCTCAGAGGTACTGGGTGCAGGAGTTTTGAAATGTTATTATTCAACAAAATCCTCTATGGGCCAAAATGCAGGTCATCAGGCCCTTTTCAGAGGTTGGGATTCAGTAGGTGGGTATTGTAATGGAGCCAATGTGCACATCTCTTCCTAACTCCATGTTTAATGATGTCAGGTTCTTAACTTGAAATTGGCCACAGAAATTTGGGAAATGCTACAAATCAGGGCCACCTTTTGTTTTTTGGAAAGCCAGTTGTTAAACACTTACCAATTTACCAGCATACCACAGGACTATTTCCCAAGCATACTGAGCAATTATGACGCAGGCGCACTTTGTGGAGCACAGATTGAGTGATGAGGCTTTAGCCCAACCCTGCCATTTTACAGGTGGGGAAACTGAGATTGACAAGAAGAATCTTGGTCAAGGTCCCCATAGTAGACACCTGTCAGATCACAGTTCTCAGTTGAGAGAGAGGGGTGCTGCTTATTTACTTGACCCTCCCCTACCTCCTCCCCATCCCACTCCTTTTCAGTGGCTTATTGGCAACCGTAGGATGGGAGGGAGAGGTCTTGTTCCCTGTGGGCCAATCAGATTATCTCTCATCAGCATTTAGAGTTAAATAAATTGGACTTGAGGTTGTCAGTGGCTTGATCACCTGACCGCAATACCCTGAAGGGTAGGCCTAGGAATTCTAGCTGCTGAGGGCCCGGGAGCTGCCCTGCCCTTTCCAGTGCTTAACTGTTCAACTTTTCCTTGATTTCAGGGAGAGACCCTAGGATCATTCCCACAAATGTCTGTCTTACTTGAGCTAACCAGTTATTTTCCATTACTCATAATCAAAACTACCTTCAAAAATTACAGCCACAGAGCAAGTTAGTGGCAGAGTCAAAATTAAGAACCCAAGATTTCTGTCCCTTTGTCTTCCCTCTATATCATGCCCTGCCCTTAGGCAGAATATATAAGGTGGGTGATTATGAAAATATGAAGTTCTCTGAGGAAGTGGTTTTCGAAGAACGGTCCCCTAGACCATCAATGACGCCTGATGGAGTTGGAAATACAAATTTTCAGGCCTCACTCTAGAACTACTAACTCAAATTTGGGCCAGGGGTCAGTAAGCTGGTTTTTTGTTTGTTTGTTTGTTTGTTTTAACATGGGCAGGCACCGGGAATCGAACCTGGGTCTCTGGCATGGCAGGTGAGAACTCTGCCTGCTGAGCCACCATGGCCTGCCCAGTCAGCTGTTTTCTAACAGGCCTTCCAGGTGATTCCAGTGCATGCTAAAGTGTGAGGGCTACTGCTTATGCCTCCCTAACAAGGAATCAAAGGCTGTTCCGCTCAAGGAAGAAAGGTCACTGGGATACAAGGCCAGCACAGGTTATGTGACCAGTCACAGTTCTTCCTTCACTCAACTCCATTCACCTGGGGAATCTCGGGAGTCTGAGCACTGACCATGCATCCTTAGTTAAGACAGATTCCCTCTTTCTAAGGTCTAAGGAGCACCACCCTTCCAAAAAAAGTAAGGGAAGTGCTACTTCTATCACCGCCTAGTGCTTACTTGAGGGCATGACTCAGAGGACAGTCTTAGACCCTGTGGATTCCGGGGATGGCTTCAGGTGCCCAGTCCTTCCCCTAGAAGTTCCTTTGGACTCTCCAGTTCTGTGGCTATTGTTTCTTCAGCTTCTTGAGCTCCACAGGTTCAGGGAGTACAATGAGGTTTGAAGGTAACTGAAGAAGTGAGGTCCCAGGTAGAAAGAAAAAATAATAATAAAAATAAAAGCTACTACATTAGCAGGTGTCAACTTCTTCCTTTGTGCCAACCCTGTCTGTATAAACACTTTGTATGTCTTGCCTCATTTATGTCTCTCCACAGTCTAATGATGTAGCTATTACTATCCTCATTTTAGAAGTATGGAAATTGGGGCTGAGAGAGGTTAAATAATTCTCCCAAGACCATACAGCCAATAAGTGGAAGACCAGAGATTCAAACTCAGGTCTGACTTGAGGACCCAT
>PVIY010062250.1:0-10934 GCA_004026745.1 Myrmecophaga tridactyla | reverse complement strand
GATCAGTTCTTTTTTTTTTTTTTTTTTTCTTTCATATGTTATCATTTTTTTTAACTTTTCTTTATTGTATAGTATAACATATATACAAAGCAAAGAAATAAAAAAGCAATAGTTTACAAAGCACTCTTCAACAAGTAGTTACATGACAGATCCCAGAATTTGTCATGGGCTACCATACGATCCTCTCATATTTTTCCTTTTAGCTGCTCCAGTATCAATTTATTTTTGATAAAGATGCAAAGGACATTTAGTGGAGAAAGGATAGACATTTTAACAAATCATGCTAGAACAATTGGTTATCTATATGCAAGTAAACCTAAACTGGATTCATACCTCACAGTGTCTACACAAATCAACTCAACACGGATCATAGACCCAAATGTAAAACTAAAAGTATAAACTTCTAGAAGATAGCATAAGAGAAAATCCTTGAGACCTTGTGCTATGCAAAGATTTTTTAGATGATCCATAAAAAAAGCAAACTGAAAAAACTGGACTTCATCAAAAACAAGAACTTCTACTTTTTTGAAAAACATAGTTAAGAGAGTAAAAGATAAGCCTCCCTTTGGGAGACAATGTTTTCAAATTACACATCATATAAAGGACTTGTATCAGGAATACTCAAAAATGCTCAAAACTCAATCCAATTATAAAATGGGGAAACGTGAAAGGGAATTCACCAAAGAATTTATTGGGTGGCAAATAAGCATATGAAAAGATGCTCATCATTACTAATCACTAGGGGAATGCAAATCGAAACCATAATCAGACAATACTCTACACCTATCAGAAATGAACAACTACTGCATCAGCTTTTGGCAAGGTTGTGGAACTCTCATACTGCTTGTGGTAATATAAAATGTGCAACCACTTTGGCAATTTTTGAAAACTTAAACATGCACTTAACCATATAACCCAGCCATTCTAAGTCTAGGTATTTATCCAAGAGAAATGAAAGCCCTTGTCAGATCTTTGTATTGACAAGTGCTTTCATTTCTCTTGGATCAGTTCTTGATTTTTGTCTTTCTCTACTTAAAGACTGAATAGATTGGAGTCAAGGAAACAAAAGTTCAGTGTCCTCCATGTTTTTTTGACATTGCCATTAACAGTCAACCTGCTGGAAGAGTAGTCTGAGTTATTTTCTGATGCGTGTCCTAAAACATGCAAGAACTTTCGTTGTCTTTGTACAGGGAAATCAACTCAGAAGCCATTACATTATAAAAGTTGCCTCTTTCACAAAGTTGTCAAGGATTTTATGGTTCAAGGTGGTGACTTCAGTGAAGGAAATGGATGAGGAAGAGAATCTATTTATGGAGGATTTTTTGAAGATGAGAGTTTTGGTGTTAAATACGATAGGAATCTCTGATCGATAGCCAACAGAGGGAAAGATACAAATGGTTCCCAGTTCTTCATAAAAACTAAACCAACTCCTCATTTAGATGGGCATCATGTTGTTTTTGGACAAGTGATCTCAGTCAAGAAGTTGTGAAAGAGATAGAAAACCAGAAAAGTGATGCAGCTAGCAAACTATCTGCTGGATATTCAGCTGTGGAGAGCTAATTGCCAAATGTAAAGCTAAGAAAGAAGTCATCATTATCATCATCATCACGCAGTGACTCAGTTCAAGTGATTTTCAGTCCTCTTCTGATTCTTCTGATTCTGAAAATGCTTTTGAAGAAACATTAAAAAAAAAAAAAGAGAGAGAGAGAAACAGAGGGCTGGCCACAGTGGCTCAACAGGCAGAGTTCTTACCCGCCATGCCGGAGACCCAGGTTCGATTCCCAGTGCCTGCCCATGCAAAGAAAATTTAAAAATAAATAAATAAAAGAAACAGAAAACACAAGAAAGAAAAGTGCATCTAGTAAAAGTGAGGCTGAAAATCTTGAAGCACAACCCTAGTCAACAGTCCGTCCAGAAGGGATCCCTCCTATACCTAAAAATAGGTTCCTAAGGAGAAAAAGTTCTCCTAAACCTGATGAAAAAGAAAGGAAAAACAGAGCGAGAGAATGGAATCCACCTAAGTCTGAGCCTACTTCATACCAGAAGTGACTTTTAGTCACTAGATTGGGCAGGAAAATTAAAGGAAGAGGCCCAAGATGATATCGAACTCCTTCCAGATTCAGATTAAGGGATTGTTTCAGGCATAGTGAGAGTCCATCACATTGGACATAAGAGATGCAGAGAGCTCAAAGAATGATGATTTCAAGTGGTGAAAGATGGATCAAAGGGAATAAGAGTGAGTTAAATGAAATAAAAGAAAATCAAAGAAGCCCAGTTAGAGTAAAAGTGAGAAAAATTACTGATCACAGGCATGTGTCAGAAAGTCCCAACAGAAAAAGTGAAAAGGAAAAGAAAGTTAAAGACCATAAATCTAAGAGCAAAGACAGAGATTTCAGAACAAATTCAGATAACGATGATAAATAAAATAAAAACAAAGTGAAGAAAAGGGCCAAATCTAAAAGTAGGAGTAAAGCAAAGAGAAATCAAAGAGTAAGTAAAGAGATTCAAAGCATAATAGACATGAAGAAAAGAGGATGAGGTCAAGGAATACAGAAAGGGATCATGAGAATGTTAAAGAAAAAGAAAAGCAGTCTGATCTTAAAGAGAAAGATCAGGAAAGGAGGAGGAGTAAAGAGAAGTCTAAACAGATTAAATCACAGAGTAATGAGCCGGGCGGGCAATGATGTCTCAGTGGCAGAGTTCTCGCCTGCCATGCCAGAGACCCAGGTTCGATTCCCGGTGCCTGCCCGTGCCCACCCTCCCCCCCAAAAAAGTAATCAGCATGATGATAATAAAAGTAAGGAAAAGAATAGACGTTCACAGCCTAGGAGTAGAGAACATGCTATAACTAAAGGCAAATACAGTTACAACAGTAGAACAGAACGAAGCAGAAGTAGGGACAGAAGAGAGTGTGATCCAGAAGCCAAAACTGAGATGGCAGCAGAAGCAGAGTACCATGGACACAGAGCACAGGAGTAAAAGAGGAAGGTCACAGAGCAGAGAAAGAAGAGCAACACCAGGAAGAGCAGGAAGAGGAGCAGAGATTCATGAAGCTCAGAGAGAGAAGAATGTCAAAGGAGAAACAAAGAAAAATATAGAAATCAAGAAAGTAAGAGTTCACACAGAAGAAGAAAATTCTGAGGGTGATATTATTCTAAAAAATCATGATCATAACAGCTCAAGTAATAACAGAGGGAAAAAAGGCTGGTGGAGATCAAAGTTCATTCTCAAAAATAAAACAAAACAGTAAGGACAATGACACATTGGAAAATAAGGAGGATGAGAAGACCAGGTCCTCAGAGGAAAAAGAAATAAAACAATTATCAAAGACAAAAAAAATGACCATATACATGATAAAAAAAAATAAATTTAATAATGAATCAAGCCCTGGCACAGATGAAGACAAAAGTGGATGAGTAAGTTGTATAAACTTATTTCCATTCTGCCTCAAATTTTAAGTTTTAGAGACTTGCTGATGAATATCCTTTATATTGTCTTCTTCTTTCTTTTTGCTGTTTTATGTTTGTCCTTTTTTTTAAAATGTGGACTTCATTGAGTTGATCTTTTGATAATCTGCAACCTGAATAATTTGTACTGCTTAAGTTTTAACAAACTTGAAATGAGAAAAATATATATAATGGCAAATCAGTGGTTTTGGAGTCATAATGTATGAGGATGTCATTTGTGACAAGAACTACATACCTGGAAGGATGGAGTGGTTTAGGAACCTAGTTTGTGTACACTACTGAAGTAAGTTGGTGTCAAAGGAAACAAAATTATTATAGACCTATGACATTAAATTTAAGCCTCATGGTTACTACAAAGAAAGTAGAGTACAGCTTGCTAGGGCTATGGGGTAAGGGGAAGAGGGAGTTAATGCATAATGGGAGTTCAGTTTCTGTTTGGGAAGACGAGACAGTTTCAGTAATGGAAGGTGGTGAGGATACCACAATACTGTATGTATGTATGTGTGTGTGTGTGTGTGTGTGTGTATATATATCACACTTTAAAAAAGATATATATATACTTATATATACATAAAGATGTATATTATAATAATTTATATATCTCACACTTTAAAAAAAAGAATAGCTAAAGAGACAATGACAAAAACTTCCATGATCCTAGATAGGATCTAGTAAGGGAAGATAAAAGGGTCAAAGGGACATCGTTGGGGCCTATGAAAAAATTGGAATATAGTCTGTGAGCATAATATCAAGGCAAAATTTCTTGAACTTGATAATTGTAGTTAAGGTGATTATATAATTGAATATCCTCATTCTTAGGAAATGCACATGGCAATACTGTGTTCAAGGAGCAGGATGTATATAACCCACACTCAACTGTTCAAAAAAATAGATTGATAGTTGTAATGATAGAGCAAATGTGGAAAATGTTAAAATGGGTGGATCTGGATGGGGTGGAGTATAAGGATATGTTAGAGCTCTCTGTATAGAGTTTGTATTATTTTTAAACTGTCCTGTAACTTTGAATATTTCAAAATAAAAAGGTAAAAAAAAAGAAATGTGGGAGTTTTCCAAGGTTAATTTCAGAACAAATATCTAGGAAGAAGGCAGTGAGAACAAGGAGGTCTAGTCTGTTTGAAGGGCTGGGGCCAACATACTGGGGATACTGTTCAAGCATAGTTCATTATTTAACAACCCATTACCCTCTGGATTCTCTAAAGGTCAGGATCAATTTTATACTCAGACTTTTTTCATTCTTTGTTAATTCAGTAATAGTTTATTGAAATATATCTCTAAGTATCTCAGTGTATAATCTATACAATGAGTAAGTATCAATAGAGATACTCTATTGAAAATATTCTGATCAATTATCCAATTTTATCCAGTGTCTAGTCTTTTGGAATTGTGCAAGATGATACAGAAAATACAAAAATATGAAGTAAACATATGTCTGGTATACAAGCTCTGTGTGTATGTGTATGGGATTTAAGATATAAATAAATATATAAATACGTATATGTATATATATATACTTTAATGTCAAAAAGATCACAAACTGTTTAGAAAATGATAGCTACTATTTACTGAGCATCTATTATACAACAAATGCTTAATGTATACTTTCTACAATCTTTATAGTAACTCTGAAAAGTAGAGAGTAGTAGTTTCTATTTACAGGTGAGAAAACAGAGATTTAACTTCTCCAAGGTCACATTGCTATGAGTGATACATGCAGAATTTGAATTCAGATCTCTTTTTTTAAAAAAATGGAATGGATTCCCTTTCCATTGTGCTACTGTGTATTTCAGGATAGGGTAGGTTATTTTGTGGTAAGAAATAGTGCCAAAATCATAGTCACACGACCCAACATTTGTTCAAACAAGGTCTCTTTTGGGTTTGGGAAACTTCCCAGGGTAACAGTCCACAGTGTGGAGGTTTGGCATTACAGTCTGCTTTGCTCTTGAAACACCGGCATATCTACATGGGCTTCCAAAGCAAGAGAAGAGAACTTGGGCAAGTGCACACTAGCTCTTAAATGCTTCAGCTCATAAGTGACACACTTCATTTCTGTTCATATTTTATTACCTAAAGAAGGTCAGATGACCATATCTAACTTCAAGGAGGTATATGATCAGAGACAGAGCAGAACCACGAATCTTATCAAGAATTAGTAATTTCTACTACAATTACATGTATTATTTTTCAATATAACAAACAATTATTAAATCTTTACTTAGGAAAAATAATCTGCTACGACCAAAAGATGATGAGACTTAGTTCCAGATATTAAGGAATGGACAGTTTGGTAAATAAGGTAAATCTGATTTTAAAAAAAAACAATCATACTAACACAGAGGGTCAGAGAATATTTGAACTCAAGAAAGAGGTAAGCAACTTTTCTCAGAGGAAAGAAAGGTTTAAGGTATTTATACTGATCTTTGGAGGGTGGGTACAATTTTATTAGGAAACAGAAGTGAAGAAATTTCTTCCAGAAATAGATGAAGAGACAAAAGTTGTGAAGTTGTCATAGGGTGTTCTGCTCATGGCACAGCTACCACTGGCAGGTAAATTAAGATACCCCCCTCTCCCAGAGGCACAGGGAAAACTCCCATGGTGATGGAAATGGACTGCCTTTCCACAGGCTGGTGAGGCAGCAAACCTGTGAGAATTCAAGACCCTGTCCTGGACTACCTGCTCTGCATATGTCTTGCTTTCACATTGCTTCCATTAACATGTTTTTTATCATAGTCATTTTGCTAGTTTGAAATTTCTGTGTACCCCAGAAAATTCATGTTCTTTTAATCCAGTTTTGTGGAGGCAGACCTATTGTTGGGTGGACTTTTGATTATGTTATTTCCATGGAGATGTGACCACACTCATTCAAGGTGGGTCTTAATCTGCTTGGTAAAGTCCTTTAAGGGAGAGACATTTTGGAGAGAGCTCAGAGCCAAGAGAAGCTAAGAGAGAAAGAAATCACCACAAGAGACATTTTGGAAAGAAGGTCCAAGAGATGTCACCATGTACCTTTCCATGTGATAGAGGAATCCCCATATGCCAGCAGCCTTTCCTCCAAGAAGGTATTGTATTGTTGGTGCCTTAATTTGGGCATCTTCATGGCCTTAGAATTATAACTTGTAACTTAATAAATCCCCTTTGTAAAAGGCAATCCATTTCTGTTATATGGTATTCCACCAGCTTTAAAATCAAAACAGTCATCACAAAGTACATTTTAATGTTATATTTTTGTTTTGTTTTGTTAAAAGGTGTCACTTTTGGAAAATGTGCACAGGAGTGAGATGACTTTCTTGGCTCCAAGACTACTTACACTACTTTCCCTCTCCCAACACATTCATTAGCTTTAGGGCTTGGATACTGTTGGGAGGTGGAGTTAAGCTGGACCCTCATTAATTAACACAGGAAGCTGCAGAGTCATATGTAGGTAAAGGGCTTGGACTTCTGATAAATATTGAGACTTGGGGTCACAAATCATGTCAATGAAACAGAATAGCTTTTACCCCCAAACTAGAAAAGATATTGGAGACTCTAGTAGAAAACAAACTGTAAGGGAATAGAGATTCTGGACCATAAGGTTAGACTTATCACCAAGACATAGAAAATGAATTTTCTAGGTACAAGCTAAAGTCCTGTGGAATTCCTCTCAGTTTAGGCTCTGAAGGGGATGGAGATCTGAGAGAAATGACCAATTGTGTAACTTGAAAGGACAAAGGCCAGGACATACTCAGCAACAAAGGAACGTATCATAAGAGATTTGTGAAATCATCTTGGGGAGGAGACCTTCAGGAAAAGACTAGACTTCCTGTCAGAAAGATACAACCTTCATTTTCCCAGTTCAAATAATAAAACATTCTTTCATCATATCAGGCTCATGTAATCTCGGAACCACAGACTTTTCCTATCCATCATTCCTGTCTCTTTCCCTCTTGGGTGTATTCAGTTGAGACTGTACAGACCCTCATTATATTCATTCTCTAACAAATAGCTGTTGAAAGAATTAAAGCCCTGATTCCTTCAGGAACTCGAGTCTCTCTTTGCTCACTACAGATAATACTTACTAGTTATCATTCCCATGTGTGTTTTAATACTAGTATTACATATGCATTCATCCCTAAACAGGATATAGCATTGTTATTTATGTTTTTAAACTTTATCTAAATGGTATAATACACTTGCATTATTAGGTATTTTGTTTTTCCTCAATAATATGTATTTGAGACTTACCCATGTTGATTCAGCTATTTTAAAAGAAAATTTCTTCAGATGCATTAAAATTTTGGTTTGCAATCTCAAAAAAAACCCTACATATGCTAAAGTATGGACAAAGCATTCTACGTATGCTTCAGTATGAACAAAGATCTAAAATAAATCAAGAAAATGACAGGTGAATACAAAGAGAATATCAAGAGAGAGATGGAAATTATAAAAAAGGAACCAAACAGAGCTAAAGACTACACAAACAAAAATTAAAAATTCTCAGGCCAACATGGTTTCATAAGACAGTCCAGGGTGCCAACCCACATGGAATCTTTGAACCAGCAAAATCTGGCAGAGCCTACTTCCTCAAAACCTCAGAAAAGAGTTAAAAGGTAGCAGTAACAGAGCAAGTGCTGAGTCAAGAAAAAGCAGCTTGAAAAAATGGTAGGCTGGATACCAACTTAAGGAACAGACAGCTTGGGGACTAAACCCCAGAGTTAATACTTTAAAACATTTAAATGTACAGGGTATAACAAAGATGACAAGACAAACAAAGACGGGAAATGATGTCCCATCCAACGAACAAGATTAAAATCCAAAACCTGTAAATGAAGAGTACCAGGCTTTGGGACGGGCCGCGGTGGCTCATCAGGCAAGAATGCTTGCCTGCCATGCCCGAGGACCCGGGTTCGATTCCCGGTCCCTGCCCATATAAAGAAAAAAAGGGTACCAGGCTTTGGACAGACTTGACAAAGCCTTTAAAAAAATAATCTTCAATAAGCTCAAGGAGGTAAAGGAAAACTTGGCAAAAAAACAAAGGGATATGTGGAAAACAATGAGTGAACAATCTGCAGATCTCAATGCTAGACAGAAATTTTAAAAAGGAATCAAACAAAAATATTGGAGTTGAAGACCACAGGAACTAAAATGAAAAATCCCCTAGAAGGTTTCAATAGCAAATTGGATCTGGCAGAAGAATCAGTGCTTTCAATGAAAACTGAAATGATCCAGGTTGAGGAGCAGAAATGAAAAAGAATTTAAAACCATGAACAGACTGTTCTGTGGGACACCATCAAGCATACAGATTTAGGAATTAAGGGAGTCCCAGAAGGAGAGAAAAAGAGGAAAGGGAAAAAATGTTCAAAGAAATACTGGCAAAAAAACTTTCCAAATTTAACAAAAGACATGGACATGCACATTCAAGACCTAACAAATCCCAAATAGAAATACTCAAGGAGAACCACATCTAAACACATTGTACTCAAATTGTTGAATGGCAAGAATAAGGAGAGAGTTCTGAAAACTATAAGAGAAAAGCAATGAGTTATGTAGAAGTGAGTCCCAATAAAATTAAGTGACAACTTTTCTTTTTTTCTTTTTTTTTTTTTTTACATGGGCAGGCACCAGGAATCGAACCCGGGTCCTTGGGCACAGCAGGCAAGCGTTCTTATCTGCTGAGCCACCGTGGCCCGCCCAAAGTGACAACTTTTCATCATAAACCATGGAGGCAAGAGGGCAGTGGGAGGAAATATATAAAGTGCTGAAAGAAAATAATTGTCAACCAAGAATTTTATATCCAGCAAGAATTTCTTTTAAAAAATGAGGAAGAGATTAACACATTCCTAGATAAACAAAAGCTAAGAAAATTTTTTACCACAAGACCAGCCCTGTAAGAAATGCTAACAGGAGCTCTTCAGACTGAAAGGAAAGGACACTACATGGTGGATCAAAGTAGCATAAAGAAATAAAGATTTCTGGTAAAGATAGCCATATGAATAATTAGAAAGACTAGTATTTTTGTATTGTATTATTTGGTGTGTAATTCTACTTTTTACATCTTACAGCTTTTAAAATGCAAATGCATAAAAAGTAATAATAAATCTATGATCTTGGACATACAATGTACAAAGACATAAACTACAACAAGTACAACAACAGGGTAGGGGGAGAGAAGGTTATGAGAACAGTGTATGTGTATGCTACTGAAGTTCAGTTGGCATCAAATCAAACATAAGTATTACAGATTTAGGATGTTCAACTTAAGACCCACTGTAATGCAAAAAAAAATCTGAAAAAATATATATACAGAAAGAAATAAAAAGGGACTTAAAGTGGTACACTTCAAAAAAACAAATAAATATGTAATCAGACATGACTGGAAGAACTAAGGGATAAAAAAGGTATTAGACTTACAAAAAGCAAACAGTAAAATGGTAGAACAAAATCCTGTATTATCAGTAGTTACTTTAAATATCAATGGATTAAAGTCTCCAGTGAAAGGGCAGAGGGTAGCAGAATGGATAAAAAAGTAAGACCCAACTATATGCTCTTTATAAGACACTTTAACTTAAAAAACACTGGTAGACTGAACGTGAAGGGTGGAAAAATATACCATGTAAACAGTAATAAGAGATGAGTGAGGTAGCTATACTAATATTGGATAAAATAAACTTTAAATCAAAAACTATTACGAGGATAAGAAGTGGATGTATATGCTATTGACATTAAGTTGGTACCAAATAAAAATGATCGTTAAATATTTAGGATATTAAACTTTAACCACATGGAAACCACAAAGAAAAGATATGAAAAATACATCAATAAAGGGTGGGTGATGGTGGCATAGTGGCAGAGTTCTCCCCTGCCATGCTGGAGACCTGGATTTGTTTCCTGGTGCCTGCTCATGCAAAAAAAAATTATATATTTATATATTTTTATATAAATTTTATATATTTATATAAATATATATATCAAAGAAACGAGAAGGGGCTCAATATGGTACAATACAAAAAATTAAATAAATATGAAAGTAGGCATTAACAGAATGATTAAAGGTCAAAAAAGGCAGAAGACTTACATAAACCAAATATAAAAACAGCAGCATAAAATCCTGCATTTTTAGTAGTTACTTTTAATGTAAATGGATCAAACCCTCCAGTAAAGGCAGAGATTAGTGGAATGGATTTTAAAAAACACACACACACACAACTCAACTAGCTGTTAAAAGATGCACCTTAAATTCAAAGACATAAACAGGTTGAAAGTGAAAGGATGTAAAAAAAAAAATACCATGCAAATAGTAACCCAAAAGAGTAGGCATAGCTATACAAATATCAGATGAAATACACATTAAGGCAAAAAATGTTAAGGGACACAGAAGGTCATTATATACTGAGCCAAGAATCAATTCAGCAAGAAGACATTAACAATTACAAATATAATTGCACGTAACACGAGTGGTTAAAAGTATATGAA